>PITA01030830.1:0-16001 GCA_004023965.1 Spilogale gracilis | reverse complement strand
ATCCATTTAAATATAGATGCATATGTATATATGTATGATTTTGCTAAATTCATGCAATGAATTTTACTAAAATTATTATATTTTTATAAGCATGTTTTCAGTTTTTTTGGAAATACCATAAGTATACATGCTAAATGTTGCACATGCCAGTGTGTTTATAAAAAATGAAAATAATATCTTCCTTTAAAAATAGTATAAATGTCTTTATCTCAACTCTGAGGTATCATAGATCAGGTGACCAAGACTTTTGTGTAGATTTAAAACATCACTGATAATTACCTTTACCATTGCTTTTTATTTTTTCATATGGATTTGAGTTACTGTTACTGTTCTTTTATTTCAGTTTGAAGAACTCCTCTAATATTTATTACAGGACAAATGTGTTAGCAGTGAACTCAGTTTTGTTTATCAGGGAATATCTTTTATTTTATAACACTGCTTAGCTTTTGCTGCTTGTTGGTGCATAGCCTCCAAGTTAACCAGAAGTGGACACTTAGAATATTCTCTGATCATGGGACACCTGGGCGGTTTAGTCGTTAAGTGTCTGCCTTTGGCTCAGGTCTTGATCTGGGCGTCCTGGGATCGAGCCTGGCATTGGGCTTCCCGCTGCTTCTCCCTCTCTCACTCCCCCTGCTTGCATTCCCTCTCTAGCTGTGTTTCTCTCTGTCAAATAAATAAAATATTAAAAAAAAAATAAACTTAATGATTAGCCTGTTGTTTGTCTGAACTGTTTGTTATCCACTACCTCAGGCATTTATGATATTAAGCAATTGCCTCTAATTGTTTTTGGCAAATATCTCCAGTCTCTTTGCACTGAGTGAACTTTGAGTCAGTGCTTATAGGCTGATTGTGTTCCCAAGTTCCCCAATACATATGTTGAAATCTTATCCCCAATGTGATGGCATTTGGAGGTGGAGCCTTTGTAAGGTGATTAGATCTTGAGGTGGGAGTAGGACTAGTTCCCTTATAAAAGAGACTCCAGAGAGCTCCTTCACTCCTTTTGTTGTGTGAAGACAGTTAGAAGACTGCTATCTGTTAATCAACAGTCAGGCTCTTAGAATTCACTGAATCTATGGGTGTCTTTATTTTGGACTTTCCATTCTCCAGAATTCTTTGAAATAACTGTTTGTTGTTTAAGCCATTCAGTCTATGACATTTTTGTTACAAGAGCCTGAATATGGACTAAGACAGTTAAAATAAAGAACAGCTTTGCAAGTGGAATCTTCTAGAGAACTACCAAACTGGTTAAATAACAAAAATGCTCTTGAATTCTCTTGAATGGGGCTTTGAAGGGCTCCAGTCCTGTTCTTTTTCCTCCAGTGGCTGCCAGCCTGTTGATTTTCAGGTGATTGTGAAGCTTTTGTTTTCAAGGCTATCACTGAGCTGGCATGGGGTGAATGGGAGTAGGGCAAGTTAAAAATGTCATGAAACTCTGTTTTTCCTGAAATTTAGCATTTTTTTTTTAAATTAAACCCTCCCCAGATTGCTGCAAACCATCAGTTAATTCCAGAGTTCTGAAATGTTGATTCTGACCATTAAACACACACATGCACACACGCACATACACAGTTTTCTTATGTCTTTTATGGAAGGTTTTGGAAGTTTTTACTTTGTCATTTTTATTAATATCACCTATTCTGTTCCTTTTTGAATTTTATTTTGATCAGAGTGAGATAGGTTATTAACAATATCAAAACTGTACTACTTAGAGGTGGGGTAAAGGGGTTGTGCCCATCTTACATTCCTCAGTACCCAGTCCACACTTCTGTACTCAGGACATGCCCATGATAACTTAATACCATATTAATGGTGGCTATTGATATTAAAAACAAGCAGCAAACAAATAATAATAAAAGATAATGGCCACCCAAAACAAGTGAAAGGTTAAAATCAAGTATGGCTTAGTTTGTTGACTTTTTCAAGTGGGATTACAAGGTTGGTGCTATCCCCATGTCAACATTTGGCATCCCTGAGTGGGAATCCCAGGTATGCAGGTGCTTCATTTGCCTCATTCTGGTTTTTGTAATCTGTAGTGATACCAAAGACCTGCCAGATTACTCTGAGTATTAGCTACAGCATAAATCTCTGTGTGTCACATAACAGGGATTCAGTCCAAAGCAAGTATCAGCAATAGAAAGATACTAATCAGCAATAACTATTGTTATTTTGTCACTTATATGCTATGTCGCACAAGGCATTTTGAGTATATTTTCCCAAACTGAGTTAAAAAGCTCAGAGATGCTTATAAGTTTTGTCCTTCAAAATGTGTGTAAGGTTATGTAGGTTACTGGGAGTTCATGTCGGGGGTGGGGGGTGGTAATGAAATGGAAAACAACTATTTCATGAATGTGCTGTTGAATTTAAACATGTGAATGTGGGGTAGATAGGGTAATGTGTGACTTGTGTGTGGTATTGTGAACGAGTCCATGTATTCCAGAATATAGGAGATGAATAAAGTGGCCTGGGGCTTTAAATTGGTTAAGCCAAGCCATAAAGAAGAAAAAGCAGATATAGGATGGGTGAACTGAGGGCAAAGAAGAGAGAAGGAGAAGGCTGAGAGTAGCAAGCTGTTCATATGTAGGAGAGCACAGAGAAGAGTGGATAGACTAAAGAAATTAAAAAGAATTCAGTGGGTCATTAAGAAAATAAGAAGTGAAGTATGGAGACATCAAGATTCTTGGTGGAAAGGAGAAAGTAGAATCATTGTATTTCTGGCTTCAGTGCTGAAGGTACTCTTATTTTTCCTCCCAATTTAAATTGAACTTTTCCTCTCCCTTTAGAGATGGTAGAGTAACCATAACAAAATGATTGTAAACATATGGTGTGTGTTAATGTGATCGTTCGCTTCCTCATTATGGATTTAGTATGACCATTAACATCTAACTGCCTAATTTCCAAATAACCATTGAAAAATTAGAGCTGCATCATTGCCACCTACTATTCACCATAATAATTTTGTCATTTCTAAAAGCATGTAATCTTTGTAAACTTGTGCACATCATTTGCCTTTTGTATTTTTTTGACCTTTGGCCTGTATTGACATTATTTATTTGTGTATTATGTGTCTATATAAATTAAAAATTACACAGTTAACAATCTTTTATATAAAAGTAAATTACAGTTATATTTACCAATTTTTAGGGTTTTTTTCCTTTATAAGATCAATGTTTATTTGCTTTTTGTATATCTGGTCCATATAAAAGCTTTAAAAAATTGTCATCTACACGAATATGGTATCTTTCCATGCTTTGTTTAAATTTCTTCCATAAATCTCCAAGAACAAATGCTTATTGTGGCACAGGTGTAATTCATTATTCAATGGGAATGATTTCTATGAAGCTGAAGACTTTTGTGTGCTTCTGGGTATACAAGAAAATGGGATCTTTGGTGATTTTCACATTAGAAATGTGCACATGTACATACTCACATCTTTATACACAAGATCATCTATTCTTTCTCTCTGTTCCTGTTTATCTCTGTTTCTGTCTCTCACATACACACACACACACTGATAAGTCCATAAACTTACACACGCCCATGCTCAACTACCGAGAGCCACATACAGTATTCATACACTGTCATATATGCATATGCAGGTATAGATATTTAAAATGCATTGTGAAAATTTTCTATTTGATTTGTAACATGGAAAACTTCTTTTTACAGTGTATTATTTTCACTAATACTGAGGGGTAACCCTTTGAGATTTAGCTGCCTTTCATCTTGGATGTGAATAAACAGAACTATTGATGCAGTTGATTTTGAAATATACTATATGTTTCTCTTAGATACCAACCCTTAATTTTCTTTTTAGGTTTTTGATTAGTCTTAAAAGCATTTGGGGCAGAAATGCACATGAAGAGTTATAATTTTAATCTTTCTCTTAAAGATGTGGTCATTGATAGATTTCCAAAAAAGAGAGTTAATAGACATCAATTAAATAAATTTCCAATTGGGATTATAGCTAACTACACAATGATTATACCTGATGCCTTTCTTTCCACTGGTTCTTCTTATGTAGTAGGTTTTTATTTCATGAACTTTTACTCCACATCCAGTCTAAACAAGTATGCTGCATGTTCCAATTTCAGCCAGCCCCGGATAACTGACCATAGCTGTACAGGTTATCAGTTGGACAACTATGTAGTGGCTGTGCTCATGTAACCTTGTATAATACCTCCATCTTTATTGTGAGTAAACCAGTCCACAAATATGTAGAAATAACATCAGCTCCACCTTGGTCTCTTTGATAAGAAAGAAGGGCCTAAACCAGGAAACTACTAGCAAACTATAATGAGCAGTGCTACAGTGTTTCTCCATGCTTTTCACCCAGGCTGCTGAAACTATGGCTGAAGGAAAGATACATGAAACGTGTTTTCTTTATGAAAACAACCTGTTCTTCAAATTTGTCATTTGGGAATTTCAGAACTTGAACTTGAAGGAACCCTCAATTGAACTCATCAGTTTGCCTTTTCCTGAATATCCCTTTAGAAATGAGAAAATGGAAGCCCAAAGAAGGAAAACAACTTGCCTAAGATTACAAAAATAATTTGTGTTGAGGCCAAGACTATAATAAAAAATCTTCCACGTCCTAGTCCAGAGTGTTTTTCTTTACCCCTTCAGGATTTCTGATCACCCATTACCTGGGTGATTCACCCACTATTTCTTTTTTCCTACTAAGTCAGGAGTGCCTGAATGGGGTGAATTCTATCATGCACAATCTATAGAATCTGTAGTTTTCTTTCCTCCAAACTCTGGTCCTATGTTTATTGGCTTGTGCCTGCCTGAGTTTTCAATACCCAGGTCTGAAGCAATATGTACTAGATTTCTGTTATTTTTTAATTAGTCGTGATTCACTGCTGTGGAAATAGCCTTTGAAATTGTGTCCAGGGATTCTTCTGTCATCCTATTTTATTTATGTACATTTTAAAAGATTCTATTTACTTATTTGACACAGAGTACAAGAGGGTGAGTGGCAGGGAGAGGGAGAAGCAGGCTCCTCGCTGAGCAGAGAGCATGACACCGGGCTTGATCCCAGGACCCTGGGATCATGACCTGAGTCGAAGACAGCAGTACCATCTGAGCCACCCAGGCGTCCCATCTGTCATCCTATTTTAGATCATGAAAAGTAAACATCATGGAAGGGGCTTTTCCAGTTTCAAAGTATGTAAATGATAATATTGACCCTAAATAAATAGGAGCTAAGAACCTGGTTCATATTTTATATTTAATTCACTCCAAACTTTTTAGAAGGGATTATATGTTCAGTATTTTTATAATTGGTATGAGCTTTGTAAGTAGCTGTATTGGATTATGCTGGTTTGAGACTTTCAGGCAAAAGGATTATTTGAGCAGGTGATAACATCCACAGTAAGAATGTTGTCAAACTCTTAGCTGTCCAGAGTTCAACCAATTTAGTGGTAGAGCAGTGAAGTAGCCTTGATTTGATCTGTTGTTTTGCTTGCAGACTCTTTGTGTTTACATGCACAGATGATATCTGGTGGTTTGGAAGATTTTTATCAAGATCTGTATAATGTGAAATAGACAATACTCTTTATTCAGAGTAGGAGTTTTGGTTTTAATCTAATTGTACAAGTAGCTGTTCTATACCTGTTTTATTTATTTTTTTCTGGTTTTGCCTGGTAGGTTGTAAGATCTGGAAGGGAGGTAGAAAAATTCGTGAGATCAAACACAGTTTCTAGGCAGCTGCTTCTTTGCTGTGAATTTACTGTTAATCCTTAGTCATAATCTCTTCAATTGAATATACAGACCATTCTCCTAGCTGAAAGTGCCAAATATCATTTCAGAGTGATTAAAAACCTGGTGATAAAAAAACTTCCAGTAATAATCTCATTTTATAACTATTTCCTTGGATGACTTCCTAAAGACGAAGAAGCAATAATAATGTGTGGGCATTTAATATTAAGTGTTTAGAGACTTTAATTTGCAATTAATATTTATAAAACTCTTATGGGTAACAGTAACATTTAATAAAACCTATCTCATTACATTAGTATTATTAGATTGACTGATATAATAGTAAAATATAAATTATGCATTTTTCTCATTGATCCTTGACAAGTTTTTATATGGAAACATGACTGATGGGATGGATATTTGTAGATTTTGGGATTGTTCCAACATGAGATTTAATAGAGGCTTTGGGACTTATTAGTAGTGAGAGCTTCAGAAAGTTAACTGTACTCTGAAGCTCTTCCTTACCTAGTAAATGACAATGGTAATTTCTGTCTTGCCTGAGTTTTTGAAGTATTAATAATACATTGTATAAGTGCCTAGTATAATGGTTTGAGTGTAGTGATGATAATAGTGAATAATAATTATAATAAGGTAATCACTATAAGAAATAGGCTAAATACAATAAGAAACAGCTAATATTGACCTTTAAAAAATATTCTATTTCCAAAATATCCAAATATTTTATTCACCATCTCTCAATAAAAACCAAGGTGTTTAAGGAAGAGTTGCTTTATATTTCTAGGAATTAAGATGAGGCAAGAGATGAAATTTAATTCAAACAAAAGCCCTAATGAGTGTTTCTTGAAACCTTTGTAAAAACTGCACAGTTAATAAGGTGGCTTAATTTCATTGCTAGGGGCACCGATGCATATTTCATTCATTTTAAGTGTCTCCTTTTTCAGAACCAGAATGAAAATATAATAATTGCATAGTCCGTGATTAGCCAGCTGCTTAGCAATTCTCTGTCCTATGCAGTATTTTCTGCTGCATCTCTTTGCCAGCAACAGATAGCAAGTAGACAATATTAGTTGAGCATGGACAGTGTATTTTTGTTTTGACATAATTGCTGCCCCTTTAATGGAATATTAGGGCTACTGGCAGTGTTTCACTACCTGTGCATTTACAAAAACTGAAGATGACAAGAAGTCATGTACACAATACACAGAGTTAGCTCTTTTCATGAAGGTGCAGCCAGTTTCACCAAATTGATTTTGTAACGCTCTCCCTCTTGCTTTAAGCCTGAAGCCTTTGTTTAGGGAGGGTCAATGGACGCTTATCAGAAATCTCTGCCTCTGTGCCAAGTTCCTTACCTGCACAGTAAGTAACTGTAAATAGAGCATCAGTCATAGGGCTTCACATCCACCTTCTCCCACCCTACCGTCAGTAGAGCAACAGTAACTATCAGGCAGAGGAATATTCTAGAAGGAGACTGGGTCTGTATTTAACAGTATAGCCCAGGAGTGACAGTCATCATGGCCAGTGAAGAGTATCTTAGGCATCCAGGGAGCATGGTCACTCTTTCTCATCACTGTCTGGCCAGATAATTTCCCTGGATGTCATGCATGTCACTGAGAGAAGACCAAACTTTTTTTCTTTAAGATTTTATTTATTTATTGGAGAGAGAGATGGAGATAGTGAGAGAGGGTAGGAGCAGGAAGAGAGGGAGAAGCAGGTTATCCACTGAGTAGGGACCCTGATGTGGAACTCGATCCCAGGACTCCGGGATCATGACCTGAGAAGAAGACAGTCAGTCAACCAACTGAGCCACCCAGGTGTCTGAGAAGGTCAAACTTTTTTTTTTTTTTTTAAAGATTTTATTTATTTATTTGACACAGAGAAATACAGCCAGAGAGGGAACACAAGCAAGGGGAATGAGAGAGGGAGAAGCAGGCCTCCTGCCGAGCAGGGAGCCCGATGTGGGGCTTGATCCCGGGTCTCCGGGATCATGACCTGAGCCGAAGGCAGTCGCTTAACCAACTGAGCCACCCAGGTGTCCTAAGTTTTTTGTTTTTTGTTTTTTTTAAAGATTTTATTTATTTGACAGAGAGAAACACAGCTAGAGAGGGAACACAAGCAGGGGGAGTGAGAGAAGAAGAAGCAGGCTTCCTGACGAGGAGGGAGCCCGATGTGGGACTCGATCCCGGGTCTCCAGGATCATGACCTGAGCCGAAGGCAGTTGCTTAAGAAGGTCAAACTTTTAAAAAATTAGGTGACTGGGGAAGAAGGATTGTATTTATTTGGTTTCCGACTTTTTCATTCTTGGCAGGTTAGTGTTTCTTGGTTATTGAGAGATTAGCTACTTCATGATATTGCTGCCTCGGCATCCATTTTGTCTGGCCAGGTGGCTCACAGTGTGGCCTTGAGCTTAACTAGTGCCTCCCTCTAGCACATGCCCTAGATAGCAGCCTCTAGAGTCACAAATGAATGTAAATTCCTGATATGACTCCCCAGCACCCTTCCCCTACACCTCCCAGGGCTTTCCTCTTGTAAACTCCGAAGTAAGACCCCTGAGAAGCTTACCAAAACCCTGCTCTTTTTCGTTTGAATTGACCAATCTGGTCTAAGCCCCGGAACTCCCAAACACTCCATTTATGGACCCTAATGAAGGCATGTGCCTTGGGTCCTACAGGCTTTCTGCCTGCATCCTATGTTGACCTCTCCCTGTGGCCCCTGAAGGCATTCTGTGTACTTTCTCCAGGACCTGTGAGTCATAAACTTTTCTATTTCAATTCCTTGGTGGTCTTTTGTTAAGCCATGCAGCTTACCATCTGATATCCCATGGCTCTTCTCAACAAATATTTATAGTCACAGTACTGATGAACCCTAAATGTTTGCTACAGTTCTCCAAGTGACCCCTAACCGAGACCCAGTGCAGTGAGAGCTTAGCCAAAGAGGTGTTCCTCTACCAGGAGACCACATAGCTCACACTGATTGCCAAGTGGCTAAATGCTCGGGGCTATATCATCTTTCAGCAGCTTCTAATATTTTTTTTTCAAGTCTCCCTACTTCCATTGTTCTCTTTCTTATGAGCTGGTTCATGTGTAGGTGTGCATTTGTGGACTAGATTTGAGTTGTTGCAAACCTTCAATTTAGGGGGAACATTAAAAATATTTATTGTCTCTTCTCTGGGGGTGTTTTTCTTTCTCCTATTTATAAGGTGGAGCTATATCCTATACAGAAGTGGCTTCTAAAATTTTCTTGTAAGGTGAAACTGAAACGTAGTAAAACATTTCCCTTGAAAGTTCTCACAGAATCACTCATGATGTACCATACATCGACAGGAATAACCTCAGTAACCAATAAAGTCAGACAGCTTTTCCTGTAACGTCAATTCAATCATTGTTTCTTCAGTTGAGTGTCAGGTGACATTTTGGCTTGTGTTTTGGCGTCATGCTTGTGAAAAATATGTATATTTAACCCTAGAATCATGTTTAGTGAGCTGAGATGTTCACAACATTGGAGAAATATGGGTTGACTGAAGAAACAGCAGACTCTGTGGCTGGGGTCACACTCACACTGTGGCATATGCTCACTGAGAGTGGATTGCCAACACTTGCTCTAAGCAGCTCACTTGAATCTGTGTAAGTCAAACATACAAATGACAATATCCTATTGTTCTTTTGCACAGCTCAAGCTGTGCATTTCCCATGGCATTTGGGGCCAATGGTGATTATAATGACTACTGTTATTGAGTACTGAGTAAGTGTGCAAAGTATAATGCTGTGTCTTATATTGTAGTCCCATTGGACTGCACAACAGCTTTATGAGTTCTGTCCTCTTAGTCCCATTTTCTGCATATATCTCTATATATGGATTTTTAATGAATGTTTTAGTCAGAAGAAAACACTAAGTAAACAACATCACTTGTTTTTACCTCTCTGTGTGTATGTGTCTGTGTGTCCATGTTTTTCTTACATGCAACTGACTTATGGAGTGTAATGTTTTAAAGAGATGAAAGTTGAGAAGGTAATAAAAATGATTTTTAAGATATTAAAATGGTTTTTACTTTATTTACAATGAAATGACTGAAGATTGGAGAGTTAACACATCTTTCCAAGTCGTTTAGCTGGTTCAGCTTAGTACTTTGAGCCACATTACTTCTTACTCTTTGTAAGAAGAATATTCTTTGTTTTATGACTTGTTTCTATTGTCTATTTTTCTAGTTTTCCAGCTTTCTCAGGAGCTGGGATTTTGGTAATATTGCAAACCACAGGTATTGTTATATTACATGTTTTCTTCATGTAGCTTCTTGGCTTCTAAGCTGCATTTTAAAAGTAGATGGTCTATACTTGTAGTCATGGGACCTTCATATAAAGAATATATATATATATATATTTTAAAAGATTTTATTTATTTGACAGAGAGAAACACAGCCAGAAAGGGAACACAAGCAGGGGGACTGAGAGAGGGAGAAGCAGGCTTCCCGCCGAACAGGGAGCCCGATGTGGGACTCGATCTCGGGTCTCCAGGATCATGACCTGAGCCGAAGGCAGTCGCTCAACCAACTGAGCCACCCAGGCGCCCCAATATAGAGAATATCTTGAGAATGTACCATTTTCTGGTAAAACACAATTTCCCTGTGCACAAAGGGTATCTAGATACATCTTTAGATACATCTTTAGGGTGCTTCCATCAACAGAGACCTAAACATTATGCTGTCTGGATGGGTGGAATAACGCTATGTTACCTACTTCTCAGAGGATTAATAGGGACTTTATACCATTTCCATTTACTCTGATATATCACTCATTTTGCTTTTTAATTTTACAAAGCTCTACACAATTCTGTTTTAATATTTCCTGTGTTTAATATGTTATATGGTTGTTGCCTTGGTTTGTTCATTAATAATAATCTTTAAAATTTAGGGCATATATTTTTAGTTCTCAAGTGTTAACTGCTGTAATGTCAAAATAGGATCACACAGACCTATGTGCTTATCTCTGTGTCTTATTTATTGACATTTGTTGTAACTTGACATGAAAAGATGTTGTGTGGCTGAAATAGCATGGTGGCTTCCAGCTTGCCAGTTTTGCGGTTAGACATGCTACTCTCAGCAAACTGAGACTGAAGAATCTGTACCAACAGAATTCATTTTCATAATGACCTCTTGAAATATACTTTTCACATTTTCCTGGCTATTTTAATTGCTATTAGGCTCAGGCTCAAAAGTGGGCAACTTTTAATTGTATTGCTTTCAAATAATAGACACTTTTCTAAATATGGATAGTAAACAACCTCTAAGCCAACAGCAAATTTCACAATAAAACATTGAATATTATGTATTTTTAGTGATTAGTTTACACTGTGATTCTTTAAGTACTTAAAAATTCATACTCACCTTTAAAAAAATAACCATCATGGAACCATTTAGCACATTGGAATGATAGTATATTAAATATCATAGATGAAATGTGCCAGGAAGACATTAATATTATAAAATAGTGTCACAATCAGCTTTGCAGACATGAGATGTGTATTGTAGTGAACTTCATGAAAATTAGGAATAGGATATAGGAAAGGAAAATTGATCTAGATTCTGAAGTACTTTTACATATATACACATACACATATGTATTGTACATACATATATACACATACCCATGTGTACACATATACACATATACGTGGACAACCATATACATTTAGAGCAAGGGTATACATAGACATTTTTAGAACAATATGATCATATAATAGTAAACAGTTGCTCAAAATACTGCTATATATGCATAATAAAGGGACAGACAACCTGCTTAACAAAGTCTCAACCAGAGTCAGAGAGAACATCCTGATTTTGAAGGACAGTGTTGCTATTAAATCTTGAAAGGAAGCTTCTCACTATCTTGTCAATTATGCTCTTATGCTCATCACTTTTCTGGGAATATAGTGATGAAATATAGATTGTATTTATAGTTTAAAAGTCTGTGTGTGCATGCACATGCACATACATGTGTGTGTGGGGGGTCGTGGTATTTTATTTTATTATTTATTTATTTATTTATTAAAGATTTTGTTTATTTATTTGACATAGAGAGAGATCACAAGTAGGCAGAGAGGCAGGCAGAGAGAGAGGAGGAAGCAGGTTCCCTGCTGAGCAGAGAGCCCGATGTGGGCCTCGATCCCAGGACCCTAAGATCATGACCTGAGCCGAAGGCAGAGGCTTTAACCCACTGAGCCACCCAGGCGCCCTATTTTTTATTTTTTTGAAGATTTTATTTATTTGACAGAAACACAGCCAGAGAAGGAACACAAGCAGGGGGAGTGAGAGAGGGAGAAGCAGGCTTCCCGCCGAGCAGGGAGCCCGATGTGGGGTTCAGTCCTGGGTCTCCAAGATCATTACCTGAGCAGAAGGCAGTCGCTTAACCAACTGAGCCACCCAGGCGCCCTGAATCCTGGTATTTTAATTTAAGAATACAAATGTGCAAAGAAAGAGTGAATGATAACTTTTGGATATTTCCTGATGTTTAATTCCTTGTTGTGCTGCTGCTTATTATGAGGATTGGTTCTTTATGTCAGGTGCTGGTAGAAAGTTGACATTTTGTATCAGAGCACTTTCTGCTGATTCTACTGCTTGGCTTAGATCTTTTCCTTCAGCAGCATGATGGTTTGCCCTTTGAACCTGGCATCTGTTCTGCAAAAGACATGATGCTCTTTTTTGTGGACAGAAGTTCAGCTTTCAAGGAATTCATAAGAGAGGTTAAAAAAATGCAGAACTATCAATAATGGTAAGTTAAATGTAATAAGTGCAACAATATGCAGGAAGCCCAAAGAACTCTCCATGGGGTGTTTGCTAGTAATCTTAAAGACTGGGTAATATTTCACCCAAAGAGATGCACAGTGGATATGTGAAGAGTGGGGAACACTAACTGGTGGAGACAGAAATGTCTGATGACTGTGGAAGTTCAATTTGAATAGTGTGAAGGGAATGTGAAGAGTAGTTATGGGAGAGTAGAACAGAAAATTAAGACACGTCCACATTGTTTTTCTGGAGTAAGCCTTTCTCAACTGAGGTTAGACAAAAGAAAAGCCTTACATAAAATAAATTGAGCAGTTATTTTCTCAAATCTCTGAAAATTACTACATAGCTACCACCAATCTAGATGCATAGGAGAGAAGTTAATTTATTACGTATAGTGGGTACCTGGGGGTTTGGGTTTAATTCTCTCTGGGAACCTCAACTGAGAAAGGCTATTCTAGATTCTAGATAGTGAGAAGCCATGGAAAACATGATTTGAGCTGTGACGTGGTAGAGATATGTTTTGGGAAAGTTTAACTGAAGCAGAGTTTAGGACGATTTGAGGAATGTGAAACTAAAGATTATTGGAGTTTTTGTAACATTAAAAATTATGAAGGAAATGAAAATGGTAATCAAAAGAAGGTGATGGAAACACAAGATTTATTAATTCACCCATTTGTTGCAAATATACACTAGGTACCTATTAGAAATCAGATATTGTGGCTACTGTGATGGGCAAAAAATAGACCTAGCCATTACTGCCTTTTGATGAGTCAGACATTGAGTAAATAAGCACAAATCCATGTAAGTTCTTAACAGAGATAAGGGCTATGAAGGGTAGTTTCTCAGTGCATTTAACAGTAACATAAAGTCGGCTACAGCAAGGTTTATGTATTTGGAAGAGCAGAGATATGGGTATGACAAAATGAGGCTTTTTTGTATATGGTGAGTTTGGAATTTGTTTTATCATTAGTGAGAGACTAGTGGATATTCTAAATCAAAACTCAGATTATGATAGCACTCCCCTATCTCCTCTTCCTGATCTTAGGATCTTTATTTTAGTGAAGGTAGGGTTGTATGAGATTCATTATAAGTTATAACTGGGAGACTAATGATCCTAAGCCACTACTTTATTTTTCCGTTCTGATCCTTACTAAAGAATACTTTTTATTTTATTTTGTTTTAATTTAATTCTTTTTGACTTTAAATTTATTTTATTTTTTCAGTGTTCCAAGATTCATTGCCCATGCCCCACACCCAGTGCTCCATGCAATAGGTGCCCTCAGTACCCACCACCAGGCTCTCCCATTCCCCCACCCCCTTCCCTCCAAGTCCCTCAGTTTGTTTCTGTGTCCAAAGTCTCTGTTGTTTCGTTTCTCTCCCTGAATTACCCTACTTCCCATTTACTTTCCTTCTTCTACTGTCTTCTATATTATCCCTTATGCACCACAAGTAAGTGAAACCATGTGATACTTGACTTTTTCTACTTGGCTTATTTCACTCAGCATAATCTCTTCCAATCCTGTCCATGTTGCTACAAAAGTTGGATATTCATCCTTTCTGATGGAGGCGTACTACTCCATTGTATATATGGACCACATCTTCTTTATCCATTCATCTGTTGAAGGGCACCTCGGCTCTTTCCACAGTTTGGCAATTGTGGCCATTGCTGCGGTACATATGGCCCTTCTTTTCACTACATCTGTATCTTTGGGGTGAATACCCAGTAGTGCATTTGCAGGGTCATAGGGTAGCTCTATTTTTAACTTTTTAAGGAATCTCCATACTGTTTTCCAAAGCAGCTGCACCAACTTCCATTCCCATCAAAAGTGTAAGAGGATTCCCCTTTCTCCACATCCTCTCCAACACTTGTTGTTTCTTGACTTGTTAATTTTGGCCATTCTGACTGGTGTAAGGTGGTATCTCAGTGTGGTTTTGATTTGAATTTCCCTGATAGCTAGTGATGCTGAACATTTTTTCATGTGTCTGTTAGCCATTTATATATCTTCTATGGAGAAGTGCCTCTTCGCCTCTTGCCCGTTTTTTGATGTGTTCATCTTCTTTTTGGATGTTGAGTTTTTTAAAGATCTTGGATATCAGCCCTTTGTCTGTAGTGTCATTTGCAAATATCCTCTCCCATTCTGTGGGTTGCCTCTTTGTTTTGTTGACTGTTTCCTTTGCTGTACAGAAGCTTTTTATTTTGATGAAGTCCCAGAAGTTCTTTTTCACCTTTATCTCCTTTGCCTTTGGAGACGTGTCTTGAAAGAAGTTGCTGTGGCCGATGTCAAAGAGGTTACTGCCTATGTTCTCTTCCAGGATTTTGATGGATTCCTGCCTCATGTTGAGGTCTTTCATCATTTCGAGTTTGCCTTTGTGTGTGGTGTAAGAGAATGGTCTAGTTTCATTCTTCTATATGTAGCTGTCCAATTTTCCCAGCACCATTTACTGAAGAGACTGTCTTTTTTCCACTGGATATTTTTCCCTGCTTTGTCAAAGATGATTTGCCCATAGATTTGTGGGTCCATATCTGGACTCTCTACTCTGTTCCATTGGTCTATTTCTCTGTTTTTGTGCCAGTACCATGCTGTCTTGGTAATCACAGCTTTGTAATAAAGCCTGAAGTCAGGTAACGAGATGCCCCCAGCTTTGCTTTTCTTCTTCAGCAATTCCTTAGCGATTCAGGGTCTTTTTTGATTCCATATAAATTTTAGGATTGTTTGTTCCAACGCTTTGAAGAATGTTGGTGGAATTTTGATCGGAATGGTATAGATTGCTCTGGGCAGTATAGACATTTGACAATGTTTATTCTTCCGATCCATGAACATGGAATGGTCTTTCTTCTTTTTGTGTCTTCTTCAATTTCTTTCATGAGTGTTCTGTAGTTCCTCCAGTACAGATCCTTGATTTCTTTGGTTAGGTTTATTCCTAAGTATCTTATGGTTTTTGGTGCTATAGTAAATGGAATAGATTCTCTGATTTCCCTTTCTATAATTTCATTGTTAGTGTATAAGAGTGCAACTGATTTCTGTGCATTGATTTTGTATCCTGCCACATTACTGAATTGTTGTATGAGTTCTAGTAGTTTGGGGGTAGAGCCTTTTGGGTTTTCCACATATAGTATCATGTCATCTACAAAGAGAGAGATTTTGACTTCTTTTTTTATTTCTTTCTGTTTTCTGATTGCTGTTGCTAGGACTTCTAACACTATGTTGAACAGTAGTGGTGAGAGTGGGCATCCTTGTCTTGTTCCTGATCTCAGAGGGAAGGCTGTCAGTTTTCCCCCTATTAAGAATGATATTCCCTGTGGGTTTTTCATAGATAGATTTTATGAGGTTGAGAAATGTTCCCTCTATCCCTATACTTTGAAGAGTTTTCATCAGGAACGGATGTTGTATTTTGTCAAATGCCTTTTCTGCATCAATTGAGAGTACCATGTGGTTCTTCTCTCTTCTCTTATTGATTTGTTTTATCAAATTGACGTTGATTGATTTGCGAGTGTTGAACCACCCTT
>PITA01030829.1:0-16028 GCA_004023965.1 Spilogale gracilis | reverse complement strand
GTTCTTACTGCTACCATTGTTGTAGGGATAGTCTTACTTCTGTTTCCAAATGCCCTTATGATAAAGGTATTCCAGTGTGTCATCAATATTCATGGAACACGCATTCTCTTATTCAAACAGATACCTGGGACACATCTGGTGTCCCTCTTAGACTCCATTCTTGCCTTTCTCTTACTCCCTATATCCAATTGATTGCCAAATGCTATCAGGTATATCAGCTCTTGCCTTGAATCAGGCCTTCCATTCTTTTCTTCTGTACTAATTCTACAGACTCTTAACTGGCTTTCCTTTTCCCCTCCTCTCCTGTTGGCTGTTCCCTGAGCCTAAGATGGCAGTGAATTTTCCAAAGTCCAAACTTACAAAGTGAGCTGTCCATGTCTGTACTACTGCCTCTGCTTTATTCCCATTACTTTTAGAATCAAAGCCACACTCCTTAGCATGGCATAAACGTCCTGTGACTTCTTTGTGCTACCTCTGTGTCCAACCTTCTCTCTCATCAATCTGTTCCAAAATCTCTCAGTGAGGTTCCTGAGATCTTTGTGCCTTTCCACAGGCTGTGTTTTCTACCTAGATAATTCTGCCTCATCTTTCAAAACCAGGCTGCAAGAAGCTTTCCTGAACTGTCCACCTGACCCTCAAGAGCTGGGTTACTTTCTGGTCTGATGTGCTTCCAAGGCTTTCTGCCCTTACTCATGCTTTGGTAACCCTTCCTTCTCATGCTCAGTCTGCATCTCTGTCTGGACTCTGAGCTTTGTGAGAGCTATGCTTTATCTTTAATTGCTGTACTCCTAGTTTTGGCAATATCTGGCTTACAGATGCTCAGTAATTATTTATTTAATTGTATTAATCAGGATATCGAAAATTTGTTGAGAACCACTTTTTTTTTTTTAAATAAACCAGGTGCCCAAACAAAACACTAAAGTCAGCATCAGTTTATTTTTGGTTGAAAAGAGTTTTGCCACAGGGATATTTATATAGTGTGGTGAAGAATAGATAAACCTCCATGAGGCTGCCCTCTGGAATCCAAAGCATCAAAAGACTCTTCTCTTTTAAAAAGATTATTTATTATGTATGGCAGATGATTCCTGTTGAACAAAGTGGTCACAGTAAAAATCGAAAGGACTTCTAATAAGATCAAAGTGACTGAAAACCATTCCAGGGAGTAACTGCTGCTTAGTTTTTAAAATTTCTTCTTTCTATTATTATCATATAGAGATATAAATTGGGAAGGCAGGTTTGAAGAGACTAGCCTGGTCTATAAGCCAAAAAAAGTAGAACAGAGTTGGGTTACAGGCCAAGGGAAGACAAGGTGTGTTAAATTAGAAACATGGAAAATGTTAGGGGTGGAGGAAAGAGTGTTTTAAAAAAATAAAAGGTTAAGAATAACACTGCTTATATACTCTGCATTCTATTTCTACAGCAAAGGTTAGTGAATTAGATTGTTGCTAAGGGAAACAACTGCATTTTGAGGCAATGATGGGAATACTTCTAGAATCATCCCTCTATTGTTGTCTTCCCAGAACAATCTAAGTCTGGTACTGGAAAGGGAGTCAGCGTAGGAAGACAATATTGACAAGGCCAAACACCAAGTGCTGATTCACTTAGTTCCCACGCTGTCAAGGGACCTAGAGTAAGACAATCACCTTCCAAAGGCCCTGCTCTTCCCTCGGGGACTTAATTACATTAGGTGAGTGGTCAACTCAAAGACCCACACGGTAGCTTCATTAATTTTCAGTCTTTATTGACTGAAATCAATAAAGCATTATATCAATAAAATATTATATTCTTAATATGTAGATGTCAGAAACATTAATAATGATTAATAACATTAATAAAATGCTAAATGCTTAGGTTCAAATATCCAGTTTGGCAGGTCTATTCTCCCTTGGGACTTCACTCAAATGTCACCTTCTCAATGAGCCTTTTGCGGCTTATTGGCTAAACTTGCATGCTCTATCACACTGTAACTTTCCAAGTCCTTTCCTACTTAATTTTTCTCCTTCACACTGATCATTATCAAACATGCTATGTATTTTACTTCTTCATATTGTTTATCATTGGTCTTTCACTAGGATGTAAGCTCAGTGAAGGCAGGGACTTTTCTCAAATTTTTCTCTGTCGTAACCCAGCACCTAGGATAATGACAACCACATAGTAGGTGTGAATAAATATTCATTGAGTGAACTGAATTTATACCCATCAATGTGGTATACAGATAAGTTTAAGCTGAAAATATCTGAATCAACAGTGGCTACTTAAAAAAAAAATTAAAAAAAACCTTACCTAAACCTCTTTTGCTGGCTTAAAGCCTCCTGAAAATACAGCTGCCAAAATCCTCTCTCTGGGAGGCTGAGGACCACTCCTACCTGGATGAGAAATTACATAAACGAAACCTTGCCAAAATGTTCTGTACCTTCCACTTTTTTTCTCACGAGTTTCCCACCATGTGCTTTTCCTTTAAGTCCTACGGAGGACTTTTCTTAGTGACTCTAGCTGATCCAAACCCACTTTAAGTGCTCCCATAAACCTGAACAAGTCTTGCTTTTCTCTTGTTAATCTTCTGTCAGTGAATTTGCAGGCCCCCAAGCACTGAAGTTAAGTTCATAAAGGAAAAAGTTTTTTTTTTTTTTTTCTCCTCCCTACAGAAGGAAAAGAATGAGTAACAAATTGGTACTCATATCATACAGCGCTGTAAGTAATATATTTTCTCAGTGCAGTAAATGTGGGCGTTGAGCTTCACATAAGTGCAAAAATAGAAATGGGATGCTCAAGACAAACAAACCAATGTGCCGATGATCCCAAACTGATCTAAATGAATTCTAAACCGTAATGCACTGTTAATGTTTGTGAAGCAAATCTTCAGAAAGGAAATGGAAGGTATTTCATCATTCTGCAGATGTTTACATCAAAGGAAAATGTTCCTTTTTTCTTGCTTGTCTCCACTTCACCCCACAAGGGGTCAACTTTCTCTTTATGCACACTGGAAAGCAGGTATAAACAGGTTCACATGCCAGATGCTATGATTACTTCAGGTTCAAGTCAGTCATGTGCCCGTTTTGATGAAACAGTGAGGTACAACCGAATATATGAGAAAGAGGAATAGGGAGGAAAAGGGATGGTAGGAGGGAGGGACCGAGAGAGGTGGAGGAAGGCGTAGGAAGAGGCAGAATGCATGTTTGTGTTTGGGAGAGGAGCGAGGAGGGAGACAGAGCATATTTGTATTGAGGACCAAAAGGACCGCAGTAATTTGTATCTGGCATTTTTTCCTCCAAGGAGATAAAAACAGAGAGATGAAAAGAGAATGAGTCAATAATGCCTTGTTTATTATATGCAGCTTGATTAGTGTTCATTCTTTCATTGACTTAACACTGAGAAACTTACAAGCCAGTGTCACGGCACCTACTCTGTCCCTTCCAATCCATAGCCCTCTCCCCAGTTTGAGATACTTTAAACAACCCTGGCTTTATCACACACCACCTTTAAGCCCTTCCAAGCCTTCTGATCTGATTGAACTACTTCTGCTTGGATGCCTCATACCATGTAAGGCTATGTGATTAGAAAGGAAACAGAGCCACAGCCCCTCCCTGGGATGTTCATAGTCCCGTGTGGGTTACCAAATTACAATGCAATGAGAAGAGCTAAGGCACAGGAGGGAGCCTGAAATGCTAGAAGAGAAGAGAAAAGTGAAAGGTGGTGCTGAGAAATGACACTTGCATCTCGAAAAATGAGGATGCAGTCACCAGGTGGGACAGAGAAGAAAAGGCATGTGGAGTTGGGCATCTGCAGATCAAGCCCGGGGGCAGAAAAGCTTGGTCTTCTGCAAAATGGAAAAGACTCTGGCAATCCCAGCCCACAAGGTGGAAAAGCAAGGCTATGTTCCAGCCTGAGGGCTGAGAACATTGTATCTGTGGAAACCTTCTTCTACAAAGACTAGCATCAAAGGTTTTTAATGAGGGGAGTTGTAGGATAAAATCGTGTGAGAGATCTCTCTCTGATGATGACAGAGATACATACTGGTGTCAGGAGAGAGATGAGGCCACAACAGGGGTGCTGAAGATCTGAGATGGGGGAATGACAGAGAAGATTAGGTGACCATGCTGGAGGGACATTGTGGTGTGAGGAAGGAGAAGCAGAACTGGGGTTCTTCCCAGAAGGCTGCTGGGTAGATGCCCAAGGTGTTAGTGAAAATATCGAAGGCTAAGAGAACAAACTAGGGACCACAGCTGATACGTGTCAGAATATAGTTATATTCTATAACTTATCTTATAGTTAACGGCAATCAAGTGTTCAATGATTTCAATATCAATTTACTGATCCATTAAATTATGTAAGGTATGGACTCCTTGCCCTTCCATGTCAAAATACAACCTTAAGTCAAAAAACATGGCCTTGAATCAAAAGAAGCTGTTTCTCTTTCTGTTCAAAAGAAGGAGAGTCCTCTGAAAGTAGGACTCATAGATATTTGAAATAAGCTTGCTCAGTTTGTACTAATCTTGGAAAATTATACAAATTTGAGCTAGGAAAGCATATTTAAGGTTCTTGGTCCACCTGCACTTGAGGAATGCCATCATTTTAGCCCATCCAAGACTATGAATTTTGTCCAAAGTTATAAAACTGGCCATTAGCAAAGTTAGAACTAGAACCCACGGGTCCTGACCACCCCCCCAGCAATTCTAGTAGAGTCAGGTTTGATCAGTTGAAGGCGGCGGCTGACCATGACCCAAAGGAGGCTGAATCCCTCCCACAACTGTACTGCTTCAAAGAAAAATTATTAATCAAGTCAAAAAAGTATATCTTAATATGGGCTTCAGATAAGTCTGTCAAACATCCAGAAGTCTAGGGATTAGCTTCAGATTTGTAGTTTACAGAACTACGTTGATGGTAAAGTTTGCCAGTGTGTCATGGGAAGCAGAGGACTTGTGTTTTGTGTGTCATTCATGGGCTGACAGTCATCTAGTTTGTGGTGATGAAATTACAAGATTCATTTTCATCAAATATTTAGAACACCGATAAAATAATTTTTAATCAAGAATGTTGAAGATACCTAAGAAATATAGTCATAAAGTTATCAAAAGTTAGCCAAAAATGTAAGTTCAGACTGCTTAATGACTCATATTCTAAAGATGTTCTGGCTACAAAGGGACACTCAGTGAGAGGGACAGTGAAGATGGATGTCCCCATGTTCACAGCCCAGAGCATCATCACAATCTCTGTTCATTACCACTGTGCCCACAGAAGAACCCCCCCCCCCATCCAACACATGAAGGCCCACAAAGCTTGGGGCTTAATAGAAAACTACCTAAAACACTTAAAATGAGTATGCTTGAATTCACTATATATGCTAGACGTCCACTAGGAATACTGTAAAAGCCACTCTATGTCCAAGATTTTAAGTTATTCTGAAAGCATGCAGAGGACAGAGTGGAAGAGTGTTTTTCTAACATTAAAAACAGTATCTCTGCCCTTCCTTGAGAAGGGTGAGTTAGGAGCACTTTGATGAATCAGCAATACTGTGTAAGCTGGTTTTTGTGAGGTCCGCACAGCAACTAAAAAACCCTCCGGCTCTTCCTATGAAGAATCTGGAACATTCCCCTCCTTCTTTGGTTGGCAATTGTTCTCAGTGCTTGCAAGAGGACTTTCTAACCAGGAATAGTCCTGCACACAGCCACCCTTTATTACTGTATCCAGATCAATGGATCTTGGTTCTGTATCTTCTTGGAAGCTCCTTAAAACGTGATCTACCTACTTTTTCTTTTCTTTTCTTTTTTTTTTACATTATAGGAAACTGAGTCTTGGAAAAATCAGCTGGCAAAATTCATCACAAATTCTAAGGCAGTTAGACCTGTGTTATGCTATGATTATGGTAAAAGTGGTTCCTGAAGTAGAGCCCAAATTGTTGTTTTAATCAATTCAGAAGACCACGTGGTCTCATACAGTAACCACAGCCTGGCTGTGCTCTGTGTTTTTTTGGTAAGATGGATTTAGTTCCTTAAAAATGGGTATAAAACAAAGGACAGCTTTCACTGGTTAAAGAAGCTAGCATTTTATGACATTGCAGTGGAACTTCATGGATTTTCCAGTCCACCCACTTCATCATTTTATATTTACTAATAAAAGTGTTTCACTTTCATTGTCTTTGCTCCCTTTTACCTTGTTAGTTGCTGTGCATCAGGTGACTAAATTTAAAGCAAATAAACAAAGAGATAATGAGGTCTAGTTAATGTAGGAACCGAGAAGTGTAATTCCTAACAAAATCACTTGAATAAGAAAATACAAAGTTGTAAAATATAAAACATATACAAATAAGTATTATCTTCCTCCTGCAGACAACAAGCTAATGCATGGGGAAACATTTTTTTTTCTGCCAAATTAGGTCCTATCATCTTTTTATAACTTTAAGGAAAGAGCCTTAGGCTTACCTAGGAACATCAAAGCTAGATAACTGTTATATAATTATAGACCTTAACTCTGGACAGAATTAACACTTGGTTATTACATTTAAATTTTCCTTCAACTGCTACCTACAACTTCAGTGTTTTTATAAAAATTCTAGTATGTGGGATGACATTATCAAAGCGGTCTAATAAATAAGTATGCCCGTCAGGCTGATGCTCTAGCTTCTTCAGTGTCACTTTAACATTAGAAATGATATTTTCGGGATTGCTTGGATTCTGAATTTTGTCCCAAGACCAGCACTGGGCAGGGCTTGGAGAAGAAGCTGGCATATTGTCACACCTGGGGGAGGGTCAAGCATTGGGTCAGCCCTTTTGGGACACTCCAGCAGTGGTCCTCACAACAATGGAAGGCTCTTTATCACACAGGAGCCACAAGAGAGAAAATGGACGCGATCTAAGAACAGGGGTCTGCGGTATTATACTGTGTCCATGAGACAGAAATCAGAGGACTGGGGTTGAGAGGAACAGCATCTCAGGTGATCGTTATTACCTCCTCTCTGTATTCCATTCATCTTCTGTTGGCCCAGGTCCTCTGAGTACCATACAAAGGAGGGCCATAGCCAGTCGTTCAATTTATAATTTTCACTGGATTTTGCTTGTTTGAATTGCACGTATCTCAGAGGAGCATAAAAAAATGTGAGGGCACTGTGGCCCATGCGTGGAGGATAAATCAACGTCCTCATGGATAAATCATGGTTACTACTAGGGAAGCAAAATAAATATATAAACTCAGTATTCCTAAATAAGAGTTCTCCTGTGTTTGCTTTTAGCTATTTTTTTTTAAGATTTATTTATTTTAGAGAGAGAGGGAGAGACCTTGCCTCTGTGAGCAGGGGGGTAGGGGCAGAGAGAGAGGGAGTCAAGTAGACTCCTTGCTGAGCGAGGAGCTGGACATTGGGCTCCATCCCTGGACCCTGAAATCATGACCTGAGCCAAAATCAGGGGTTGGGCGCTCAACCCACGGAGCCTCCCAGGTTTCCTTTTTCAGCTTTTTTTAACAAGGAATTCCAGAAGCTGCCTTCAGCATTAAGGGAAAGCTCACAGACTGTAGTTCCTTGCCTCTCACCACCACTTACATATCCTTCCCCCATGCATCCAGTAAGACTTTAAAGAGTTCATTTTTTCTTTTTATAAAGCCACAGAGAAGGGGTGCCTGGGTGGCTCAGTCAGTTAAGTGTCTGCTTTTGGCTTAAGTCATGATCCCAGTGTCCTGGCATTGAGCCCCGAGTCAGGCTCCCTGCTCAGGGGTAAGTCTGCTTCTCCTTCTGCCCCTCCCCCTGCCTGCTTATGCTCTCTCTCTCAAATAAATAAAATCTTATTTTATTCATTTTTTAAAAATATTTTTGTTTATCTTTCTTTCTTAATTTATTTATTTTTTAAGATTTTTATTTATTTTAGAGAGACAGAGAGAGTGGATTCAATCCCAGGACTCTAGGATAATGATCTGAGCCGAAGGCGGATGCTCAACCAACCAAGACACCCAGGCGCTCAATAAATAAAATCTTAAAAACAAAACAAAACAACACAAAACAACCCACAGAGAAACTGTAAAATGAACATTACAAACAGAGTCATTACCTCCAGGGAGTCACCCTCACAATCACCTTCCTCCGTGCTTCTCCCCTTCTCCTCAGTGATGGTGTTCACCATTTCAAAAAACCTACAATGAGATTGGTATGTGGTCACTCAGAATACATCTGATATTAGATATAAGCAAGTATGTTCCAACATCACTCCAGAGCAAAACATGGGAGCGAAGAGACTTTCTAAAAAATCAGGCAATACACAAACTATCAGTATCATCACGAAAAATAGGATTTTTCAAAAAAAAAAAAAAAAACAAACAAAAAAAACCCAGATCCTGGTAGGACTGTCCAACCTGATGCCTCACTTCAAATAATAGTAATGTAGTATATTATAGAATTAGAACAATGAATTCAAACAAAGTCATAGAAATGGGAAGACTGTGGGACTTGGATGTCAGGCCAAGATTGTTAGTATTTGTGTGATTTGGGGCAAGCTCCTCCACCTCTCTGAACCTCACCCCTTCATTATACAATAGGGACTACAGAAGTATCTAACTTAAAGGGTGTTAGGAAGACTACTTGATGTAATACTTGCAAATTGCTTAACAGAGAACACTCACTAACATTAGCTATTACTGTTTTGTGGATGGTCATATTATTATTTAAAATAGGAATTAACAAAAACACCCATATTCTGGAGTAATGTCTCTAAATTCTGAGGTGACTGTTTGATATAGTATTGGTCACCACAATATTTGATGTCAGTTTTAAATATTTTGTCTTTACTATCATAAATATGGTGTTCCATAAACACAATCTGCAGATCATCAATATGAATGAGGAACAGCTGGCTTGTATGTTTGTAAAAGAAGACATTCTCTTTTTTGGTGACATTTTCTTCAGGAACTCTTCTTGTGAAGTTTTGTTTGTTTGTTTTGGTTTTTTTTTTTTTATTTCTGTAGACCATTTACGGTCAAGAAAAATAGTCACAACAAGAAACAGATTTGCTCCCTGCAATACTAGCTGTGCCTAGTCCATTTGGAGGGGAGGCTAACAGTTCACAGACTGCTTGGGAGGCACTATGGGTAGGGGCTGATGATCTCACAGACAGGTCATGCTCTGCATTGCCAGCCCAAGGGAAGAATCAGTTATGTGGGATAAGAAAAATCTACCTTCTTCAACTCAGAACCTATCTTTCTACTTCTGTACCTCTTTTTAATCCATTCATCCACCTACCTATCCATCCATCCATCCATCCATCCATCCATCCATCCATCCATCCATCTAACAAATATTCATCAAGTGTTACTAAGATCAAAAAACTATTCTGGCCTGTGGAACTATGACAAGGAACAAAATAGACAAAGCCCATTTGGGAATTTGGAACCTATCTATGGAGTTTGCATGTGGTGCCTACTTCCCACTCTTCCTTTCTCTGTACTCATTTCTTGGAGGTCACTGACAAGAAAAAGAAGTTCCCAAGCCTGATCCGAGTAACAGTGTGTTCTAATGAAGGTTAAATATCCTGATGAGTTGGAGACAAAGGCAAATTCAACCAAGAGGAAGAAGAAAGTGAAAGTCCTAAAAAAAACAAATCTGACTTTAAAGACAGACTTTAAGATCTGGAGTAAAGACTTCCATCAGCTATTCACACAAAGTTTTTCAACACGAACATCTCTCAGCAGAATATAATACAGTAGATGGGAACACTGTAATTTTTTGGAGCCTGGATTCTAGAGGCACATGTCCAAATCCCAGATGTTCACTTTTTGCTATATATGATTTTAAGTTCATTGAACTGTTTAAGACTCTTTTTTAAGGCTCTTTTCAATGAAGATGTTAATATTAGCTACCTAACAGTTTTTATTTAAAGATTAAAATAGATGTTAGATCTGGGGTAAAACCATAAATGTTGGCTATCATTATCCTAGAAACAAATCAGAAGCTTCAAGAATTTAAGTAGAAAAGTAGTCCACATGTGTGCTAAGAATTATTTATTTCCAAATCATTTTACTACATATTTTATAATAATAAAGACAAAACTATAGCCATCTAGTTCTATAGCCAACTATAGAATTATGGATTTACAAAACCTTTTTTTTTTTGATACCAAGATAAAAATAACCGACTGTTTACTGTAACTCATATATTAGTCTTTTACCATGGGGTCAGATAGTGATTATTTGAATAAGAACAACCCTCAGGAAAATTTTAAGTCTAAGCTGGGTTTTACCAGCACTTTGGTTTCTAAATTGTTATTTACTTGCCTAGGTCCCCACAGTCAGTCACTATGTCCTAAGGGAACATGAAGTACTTAATTATTAGCTCAAGAGAAATAGACCCAGGGAGGTTAACACAAGCATACAGAGCAGTGCATGGATTTTTAGACTATCTTTTATAGGTGTAGATCAGATGATTGGCTTTTAACTCAAGCTGTACCCCCACCAGAAAATCCAACACAGTTAGTCGGGGTAGGGCCCAGGCACTTGTTAAAATGCACCAGCTGATTCTAATTTGAACAAAATTAAGAGCAACTGTTGCAGAAAATGGTGAGATTGTTCAAAGAATTAAAGAATGAAAATTTTGGTAATCATCTATTATAATAAGTGAGCACCTTAAAAATGAGACATTAACAGTTGGTTTTTAACTGGCAGGTCTTGGTTAATGTTTTGTCTGTGGAAAATAAATTATGACTAAGAAAAAGCATGGCGTATTAAAGAGAGCTCTCCCCAACATTCTCTGATTGCTAAACATACCCCATAATTATAAACTATTAGGCCAAATGAAATATTTATATAACCACACAGTCATGAATTCTGTATAGGAGCTACATGCTCACTCATTAATTAAAAATAATGATCAGGTAAGAACAGTATTTTTTTATACCTAAACAATGACGAATACATACTTTTTACAATGCAGTTCTGTACAGAAATAGATTTGGAAATCATCAGAATTATGAAGCACATACAGAAAACAGCATCGCTCTTCAAATTTAGAAATACTGAAACAAACAAAAAGAATTATTCAGGGAAATATCAATACTTCTATGAACGTACAGTGCAATATAAATATCTTTTATATTTAATTCCTCTTATATCAGTGCTTTTTATAACAAAAAGATATAATAAATAGCACTTAAAAACGTGATATTCTCCCTATACCACAATACTAAAACAACTTAAGAGTCTGAGAATTGTCCTCCTACTCATATCTGCGGTGGGGTCGCTCTGGGGGGCTGTAAGTACACCTCCACTATGTATCCCTCCAACTGAGCGTGGGAAATTGTCCTGCCTGCTACAGTACCACACTGCATGATGGGAAGAAAGGCAGAAGTACCAACTGGCAGACTGAGCTCCGTGATTCTGGTTCCATGGCATCTGTAGAACAATGAAATGTTTCCAAAGCCGGGAAGGCAATGTGTGGAGGCAGTCAAAGCACCTCATGGGTTGTAGAGACTTTAGAGGTGTGAAGAAATGTGGAACGGCACTTGGTTCTGACTCAGCAAGTAATTTTATAGCAATTGAAATAAATTGAGTCTATCATTCAGGCCATGCTGTTTTATGCCAAAGGTTAGCAAATATTTCCTGTAATGGACCAAAGAGTAAATACCTCAAGGTCTGCAGGCCAAACAACTTGGTTCGGCTGTTGGAGCAGCCTTAGACAATACAAGGATGAATGAACAGGGCTGAGTTCCAATAAAACTTGATTTACCAAAACAGGCAGTGGGCCAGATCTGGCCTTTGGACTGTCATTTGCCAATCCTTATTTTATGTCTTTGCACCTGCTCTTCCTTCAATTTGGAATGCACACCATTTTTGACTTTTTAAAGAAATATTCTATTCATCATTCAAGGCCCTGATTAGATCCTACCCTCTCCCTTCCCTACTTCTACCTTAAACAGAAAGACTTTCTCTTGCACTCCTGTTCCTTAAATATATATCTGTCATTGCTTGTCTCACTGTCATCTCAATAATGACTGTATTGTCCTTCACTGTTAAATGTTCCATTGATGGGCCATGAGCTCTTTTTTGAGAGTGGGAGTTCATGTCTTAGTCATTGTTGTATTCTTAGCAGAATCGGATTCAACATTTGATACACAGCTGGTGCTCAATAAATGCCTGTTGACTGAGCTGAGCAAGCAAGTTCTGAAGTCATGCAAGACCAACTGCTGACTCAGTGGATTTTTTTTTTTTTTTGGTGGTTATCTCTTTACAAAGAAGCCAAGAAAAGTTAACTCCCTTTGAAGTCCCACACTAGAAATTAAATTCCTCAACATATACACCAGCAGTAAGCCACATGGAAGGATTCCATGTATATGCTGTAAGTCACAACAAAGGTTTACGCAGTGAGGCCATATTTAAAAAATTTCATTAGAAAATAGAAATGATAAAGTGGAATTTATATTACCACACCTTCCTAAATTGTTTAGAAATGCAACAATAAATAATGACTGCCTTGCTGATTTTTAAAAATGAAATATTTTAAAATTAAATATTATTTAATTTAAAAATTAAATATTAAGAGAGTAAAACTTTATTTGAGAAGGCATGGGTTGGAAAGATAGCTAATGAGTCAGTCCATTATCTCGCTTGTTTCTCTGCAGACCATTCATGAGGTAACAGGTGGCTTTACCAGGCAAACTCCAATTATCAGTGACTCAGACAGCTCAACCAGTTCATGTTCCAACAAAACCAATTATCATTTTGCCAAAGCAACAGGGTATTGTGTAACTGGCCTGCAGAAATCTTTTTTTTTTCCTCATTTCTATTATGTGGAGATAAACAGTAGTAAACACAAGTCACTTGGTTTGAAATTTCCAAGAGTTGGTTTAGCCTGAGCTTCTAAAGAATAAGTATTTAAATGTTAAACAAGTGGCTCTTGGTTGTGGAAATAAATCACAGTTCTAAATCCCAGGAAATGGCATTTCTATCCTATGGCTTTACGATGGCAATGTCAGAACTGAACAGAATTGAAGTGAGCCACTATAATCTCAAGAACACGTCATTAACAGCAACTCGAGTTAAAGTTTTTAAAAAAATGAATTCCCTATAGTCTCATTAATAGTTACATTAACTATAAGGCACAATGTAATGGCATTGATTTTTTGGTTCCATCTAAGAAGAGATTAATTCCTGGCCTCTCAAAAGACTAGAAAACCATCCTACCACATAAACCAACAGCTCGACCAGCTAGAGAGGACTCAAATAGCTCACTTTTATCTACACCTTGATTCTGGTCCACAGTCCACATTTACCCCTCATTCTCCATATTTTAAGCGGTGACAGGCACAGAGTCAGTTCAACTAACAAAGTTTTGTTACAGATGTTTTAATAACGGAGACAGAAAAGGTTTGAGCATCTTCATCAAGAGAAGGGTTCTTGAAATTCTTTCCACTTTAAAATCCTGACTAAAAGTTCTATTCTCTTCTAAGTAAAAAAAAAAAAAAGTACCAAGGAAACTTACCTCACTCCCCTGATAGAAGCAGCACTAAAATTCCACTCATGTATACCTTTCTAGAACACAGGGGAAGAACAACAAGAACAATGAACATTGAGTCATCCAAATGAAAATAACATAATTTTGTTTTATTATTTTAAAATGATATACACAGAAAATTTTTCCTAGCATATAATTCTTCATGAACAAATTATCTGGATGGAAATTGTAATTCATTTCCAAGCCACAAGGGTGATGTTTACACTGCTTAATAATTTCTGTACTTCAATAAAACAGCTTCCAAGAGAATCTAGGGGAATTATTCTCATTAAACTCTAAAAACTTGATCTTTAGAAAATTGACCTAATCACTGTTGTGCCTTCATTTTTTACACCTTAACTTTTTAAATAAAAAACCCAGTGATCAAGGTAATTCAATTATTATAGCTGAGTAATATTTCTTTTCTGAAAAAGAAAAACAATAATTTGAATAAAGTCTCTGCAAGGCTTTACAGAAGATTATTTCTGAATTATCTTTAAATTTTCAAACTGAAATGGTGGTTCTGTTTCTCCAGAAATAATACAGCCATTATGACTGTATGTACACACATGAAAATAGTGTCCGTCATAGCTACAATGTCCTGTGACCTAATTTATGCAAAATTCGATACAGTAATAAACTTTGAACCATAAAAAATTTGATTGTCATATGATAAACATGGGTGATTGCAGGGCCAAGATGAAAAAAATGTGGAAATTTATTTTTTAGAGTCCACTACTCAAGCTAAGTTTAAATTAGTATTAAATTCATGTCTTTAAATTAAATAAACTGCAAATTGGATTATATTCCCTATAAAAATATGTCTGGTAACAATACAGAATTGATGACATAAATATTTTAATAGAAATAAAGTAGTTGATGCACATGTCCAAGGTTAGCAAGTGCTATTCAATAGTCCATTCAGATGGCCAATTCAGCTTTGTAAATGGGAAACAACCAGGAAAACAAGCTCTTACCCACCCACTTAAAATACTGCCAGGAGCTTGAGGTCTTGGCTGGACTTGTGAAATGGGTAAGGAAGCCTGTGGCTCTAAGGTGAACCAGAACTCTCCTTTAGGCTGAAGCAAATCAAAAAGCCACAATTTATATCCACAGCACCTAGTTCTTTGCTAGGACCATGCAACTTAAAATAAAAATAGATCCTCCCAAGCCCAAAGGAGATGTACTAAAAAACTAGTTTCAAGGCACACCAGTCAGGTCACGGGTATGTGACCTGAATTAACACAGAGCAAATGTTGTACACACAGCCCAGGAAAGGAAGGGACCATGGAAAGGTGCTCCTGGAATGCAGCTCTCTTCACCAGAGTACAGAGGGAGTTAAATTAAAATAGCACCCTGCAGCTTCAGCTGGTCATTTGGAAAGCTGTTTCTAAATCCTGTCACCCTCAAGTGACCTTCTAACTATATGGGACCCAGGAGCTGCAGCTGTTACCTGCACCCTACTTGCATGTAATGCAGCCTTATCCTGCAACTGAGTTGCTCTCCAAGGCAGCATCCAGGATCAGGACGTGGTGGCTGAAGGCAGAGCTAATAGGGCCGTTAGGCAAACGTGCAACTGAACACAGCAACTGGGAAACACCCACAAGACAGCGCTGGTAAAATCTATCTTACATCAGCTGTCTTCTGGGAACAGCCAAAGAGAGATTTCCCAGATTGATTGGGCTGGTTTTGTAGGAAAGGAGAAGAGCATTTCCAGAATGTTAGGTTCCTGAAGGGTTGCAAGTGCTGCCAGTGGATGTTCCATTTTTAGTGGTGTGAAGCCCAGGGCCTGCGATTTAGTGATCTGCAACAAGGAGGCCCATCTCCCTGGCTCCTTTGCTATGGGGAGTCACCACATAGAGGCGCTGGTGAGCTACAAAGTCAACAGGTGCAGTAAAGGTTCCTGGGGCCTGTCTGAGAATCTGGGGAAAAGGATTGCCAGAGGCGGACTTGGAATAATTAGCTTCAGCAAGCCCCAAATTGACACTCAAACTAATATACTCAGCACAAGCACCATACTGCAGGAACTGGTTAGTCTCAGATCCTATGCCCTAGTTCCTAGAGTAGAGCCTAGGAGTTAATACTGAGCTAAAGTGGCAGGAGTTATACATTGACAGATACTGTTAGTTCCCTTAGACAATGGACAAGCTTTCCTTCCTTAGTAACAAGAGCTGAATTTTGTTCAGGTTCAGGTGGCAGTGTTTAGGCATGGCGGATAGTGATTGGTCTAAATGGGTGAGGTAAGTCTTCTCCTTGCTAGTGACTGGTTTAGGCATGAACACATGATAGAATTTACGGTAAAAAGGAGGGCCTGACTCTTTTCCTTTGGATGCTGTGTGTGAACTGATGCTTCAAGTTGCTATTTAAGACAAGGAGAGGAAAAACCAAGAGCATATAGAGAAGTCACCTCAGGATTCTGATACCGTTCAACCACTGAAATACTCCCCAGAATCCTCTGCCCCTCAGAAGTTCTTGTTATGTGAGATAACATTTCCTTATCATTTGAGGCACTTTTGGTTGGGAGTTTTGTATCTAAAAGCATCCTTGATGGATGAGGCTATCAAGTCAT
>PITA01030828.1:0-16015 GCA_004023965.1 Spilogale gracilis | reverse complement strand
TGGAAGGAGCTAGACTGGCACCCCACCCTTCTCCCTCCTGTCTCTCCTCCTCTTACATTTTCTGCCCGTGCTCCCCTCATCTCTTCCAGTGTGTCCCCCCTTCTCTCCACTGCTCTCTGTTTCCCCCCAGGGCCATACTCACATCCTGCTGTGAAGCTCTAGGGGAGAAGACCTTGTCCAGCTCAAAGGATACAGGCTTTCCTTTGTGCAGCAGGTAGATGATGGAGTCATCGTCAGCATCGAAGGTCACAGCATTGGTCGCATCAGGTCCTTCCCCGTCCTCTTTGGTGACTGGCCGGACACGAGCAATCACACGGATGTTCCCTGGATTATGTGGGGGAGGAGAGAAAGATACAGGCTGGATCAAGATCAGATTGCCTCCCTGCTGGTGTCCTTTGGCGGCCTGAGCAGTCTGGTGGCTCAGGGACCCCCAGCCTTCTAAGCAAGGCTCCCAAAAGGCTGTTATCACTCACACTCTCATGAATTCATGGGTTAGTGCACTTTCTTCCTGTGCAAACTGGCTGAGAGTAGGAGCTTCACGTTGGGGACAGGGAGGAAAGGTCAGGTGTGGGGCTGAGGCACTGCACCCAGTCGTGGGGGATACCAAATGGACATACTGTATCTCTGGACTTCAGTTTCCTCCATACAATAAGGGACATGGGTGAGTAAGCCAAGGGACTTGTTCTGTCATTCTAAAAGGACTTTGTGGATGCCCGGACAGGGCTTGGGAATCAGATGGGCAAAAACAGCCAAACAGCAGGGGGACAGGCAACAAGGCAGCTCTGGGGGTTCCTAGGGCATAGGCTGTGCCATCCCTTTGCTTCAAGCCCTTCTGCGGGCTCTTAATGCTCCCAGAAAGAAGTCGTGCTCCCCACGACAGACAGCATGTCCCCATTTTCCCCTTCACCTATACATTCCAACTCACTATCCAGGCCTCAGCTGTGGCTTCGCCTCCAGGAAGCCCTGCAGCACCCCCGACTGTCAGGCACAGTGGGGTTCTTAGAGCCCCTCCCCCGCCCCAGTAAGAAGGGGCAGTTTCAGGGTTCTCTGGGTGATTACAGATCACTATGTGCTCCCCCAGCCACATTGAGCCTTATGAGGGCAGCAACAGCATCCTGGGCCCATGGCCACGTCTCTGTGTGAGAACAGCACCTGCCAGGGCAGCCCTCCGCGGCCCTTTGTGCCGTGAACAGGCGGTCTCAGGCTCCACCAGTGCCCTCCCACCTCCCAGGGCTTCCCTACCACAGCTGCCCACCACCACCAGCCCCGGGACCTGGGGGTGGCTTGCCACGGGCATTGTGGGGAGGGCTTCAGAACTGGACCGATCCAAGTCCAGAGCCAGGGTGGACCATTTAGCAGCCATGTGGCTTTGAGCCAGGCAGGTGCTGACTTCTCTGGGCATGGGTTTCCTTGGCTACAGAGAGCAGGAACTATACGAGCCCCTCAGTGACAGGGCACAGGCTCCAGGGCGTGCGGCTAGGCTGGGGGAAGAGCTGGGGCGGGACCCCTGCACTGGGGCGCTCCCAGCCTCCACCACCCTCCTGCCCCTGCAGTTACCTTTCAGCCTCACGAGCTCATTGTGGCACTTCTTCCGCAGCTGCAGCTCCCGCCGGTATTTGCGCAGCAGCTCCTGGTTGTTGCTGTTGACCTCCTCGATGGCCTGGCCGATCTGGCGGGGGGCCATACAGCACTCTGGGCGGCTGGCTCCACCACCGGGCTTCCCCCGCTGCCTGGCTCCCCCAACCCCACAGTCCCTGTGCGCTGTCACCCATCAACTCCTTCCAACAGCTCCCGTGGGGAGGTACGGCTGCCGGGCCGGTTTGACAGAGGCATAAACTAAGCCTTGAAAGAAGCTAAGCCAATGGCTCAAGGCTGCCCCGCTGACAAAGCAAGCAGCCAGGACTCCGCCCTCACTCCCCAGGACTAGCACCTGGCTATAATAAGCCCCAGCTGGAGCCAAATTCCAGCTCTACCCCTGAGCAGCTGAGGGACCTAAGGCAACCAGCTCAGTCATCAAGTCTCATTTCTGTCATCTGTAAAATGGGAATAACACCATCTAGTCAGTGATCTGTAGCACCTGGGAGGTAATGATCTCCAAGTCACACTTCATAGGGGAAAGAAGCAAAATGCAGACCAAGCATGCAATGTTCCCCTCTTCTGGATAGAAGGAAAGTGTGTCTGTGCACCCAGATACACCCACAGGCTTTAGGAGCTCAGGATGCCCGGGGGGTTGGAGTTCTGACAGTAGGCCAGGGTAGCAAAAGGGGCCCTTCCTTTTCATCTGATGCCCTTCTGCACAGCTTGAACTTTCTGCTATGTCCATGTGTTACTGACATAGTTTTTCTATAGAAAAAAATAGAAAATTTCTATTCTTGAAATCTATCATCTCTCTACCCTGCAGGGCTGCGGTACCGATTCAAGGAGCGGGGGGCTACAAAAAGGCGTAGCACGGACGAGGCTCTCAGGAGATGCTGGGTAGTCTCAACACTGTGCAAGTGCAGTTTCAGAAAATTAAAACTAACCAATGTAAGAATATACACAGCGTGTCTGAGATATATGTTGCATGCTTGGTTTAAAGAGTCACAATAAGGGTACCTGGATGGCTCAGTCGGTTAAGCAGCTGACTCCCGATTTCGGCTCAGGTCATAATCTCAAGGTTGTGAGATCGAGCCCCGTGTTGGGCTTTGCTCTAGGCATGGAGCCTGCTTAAGATTCTCCCTCAGCCCCTCCTCCCCCCACCCTAAAAAAAATAAAATAAAAAATAATCATAAGACAAATGCCAAAATACGTGTCCCTGACCAGTCTGTCAGTCCGTGGGAGGGAGGCAGGGGGTGGACTTTGCTGCACTTTGGAATGGAGCCCTGGGCTCCAGGGACTCCCAGAGCCTCCTCCCTGTCCCCCCAGGCACGCAGGACACTCACCTCAGCCTTGACGCTCTTGAGGGCCTCCTGCAGGAGCAGGGGGAAGCCCCGCACCTGCCGTTTGAGCCCATTGTAGTCGTTGGTGAGGGTCCTCAGTGCTGGCTGCAGCGTCAGCAGGTTGGTCCGGACACCTTGGGGGACATGAGAGGTGCAAGGTGGACAGGCTGAGAGGCTGCAGGAACAGGGAGCAGGGCAGGGCCCAGCCAGCCAGCTCACCTGCCAGGTTCTCGTGCACAGCCTTCATCTCCACCTGGGCTCTGGCAAAGGCCTCCTCGATGGCCCGGTTCTTGTCTTCCTCCAGGGACTGCATCTCCTCCAGCATCTGCCCGTGCGCCCGCTCCAGCTCAGACTCGTACATGGCGATCTGAGGGCCCAGGCCAGAAGCTCAATGTGGGGCTCAGGAGGGAGAGGGATGGGTGCCCGAAAAGAGCCCTGTGCCTTACCCCACATGGGCACGTGGGCATACAGCGCCCCCGCAAACATCCACACAAACACACAGGAGAGGGGCAGATGGCCATCTCACTCCCCAAAATGCCTATGAGCTCCATGCAGCTCCTTCATTAGCCCCAGCACCCACCTGGCACCTAACAGGTGCACAAGCCACAGGCCCCAGGAGAGCAGGGGAAGGCATTTGTTATAATAGCGACCAGGGCCCATTTCTGAGAACGTGGGTGCTGGGCCCTGTGTGAGGACACTTGTGGCATTATGTCCCTGCGTGCCCCCTGGAGGTGGGTTCCGTGAGAACACCATTTCACAGGTGAGGACACAGAGACATAAACAAACCTTGGCCTTGGTCACATAGGCAGTGGACAGAGGAGGAACCGGAACCCAGGTATGTGGGCCCCCCGAGGGCTGACCTGCCGCACTGGAAGGCCCACCTCTGGCTTCCCCCTCCCCTGCACACCTGCGCCCGGAGCTGCGCGGCCAGCTGGTGTGAGCTCTGCAGCTGCTGCTCCATCTCCTTCAGCACCTGCCTCTGCATGGCCACCTGCTCCTGCAGGTGCTGGTTCCGGGCCTGGGACTCACTGAGGGCTTGCTTGGTCTTGGTCGACTCCACCTCTACAGTCCTGACAATGTACTGTAAGGGGAGGGAGGGACAGGCACATGGAGATGCGAGGGTGCCTCAGTCTGCCCCCGGGGGGTGGGGGGGGCGAGATGCAGGTGACCTTGAGAGGGAACTCTCAGGCACATCCCACCCAGAGCTCCCAGAAAAAAACTAGATTTGCTTCAAGATCCTAGCTTTCCAGGATGCTGGGAATCCTCTCATCTCAGGAAGTGCACCAAGAGCCCGGCTGTGGCCCCAGTGTGGGCACAGAACAAACAAGGGCAAAGACAAGGGCCGAATCTCACGATGTCCACACCTATGTCTGGCAGGTGCAGGCTCCCCACGCCTCAGGGACCAGATCTGTACTATATGTCTGGCCCAGGACAGCAAGAAGGGGGGCGGGGGCAGATGGAGCACAGACCCGACCCGGACTGATTCCTCCAACCACTTGCCCCCATTCATTCACCAAGACAAACCCCTCCTCCGTGCTGCCCTGCCCTGGGCGCCAGGGGCCCCACATGTGGCCACAGCCAGAGGCTCACCTTGATGGGCGGCGACTGGGCCCGCAGGCTGGCGATGGTCTCATGGCTGTCTCGCAGCCGCCGGCTCAGCCGCTCCTCCTCCTGCGCCTTCTCAGCCAGGCAGTCCTTGAGCCGCAGCTCGACCTCGGCCAGGCGGTCGGTCTTCTGCTGCACCTCCAGGTTCAGCTCGGACAGCATGCCCTTGTTCTCGGCCACCTCCAGTTGCAGTTGCGACAGCTTGTCCCGGAGCTGGGCGCTCTCCTGCAGGCAGGCGGTCGGGAGCGGGGCCGGGATGAGTGTGCGGCAGAGGGAAGGGCAGACAGCGGTCACAGTGAGGAACGGGGGTTGCCGCTCTAGGGACCCAGCCCACCGGGAGCAGCTGAGGCCAGGCCAGCCGGCTCACCTGGCTGTGCTCGCAGCCTGTGCAGGGGGCCGCCGGCTTGGCCCGCAGCTCCTGTAGCTCGGCCTCGAAGCGCCGCATCTCCTGCCTCAGCCGCTCATTCTCCGCCACCAGCAGGTCGCGGTGCTTCTCCAAGTCCGTGCCCCCCTGCAGAGAGTCAGAGCACAGGGGGCGCATGTGGCCTGAGCAGACCCTGGAAGCAAAGAGCAGGGAGGCTGAGTGGGGGGGCAAGGGCAGGGGAGAGAGCGAGAGGAAGAAGAAATGTGGGTGAGGGAAGGGAAGAGAGCAGGAGCTCAAGAGGGACATAAGGTGAAGACAGAGGAGAGATGGGGAGCCGGAGGGACGGCCTCCACCCGCCCCTCTCATGCTATTTTCCTGAGTGTGAAAGTAACAAGAAAGTCGTATTTATACACAGAGTTCACACTCCTCTTTTACATCAGCAGTCAAGAATTAACCTCTCTCCCTTTGGGGATCACACGGCTTCTGAGGGCCTAGTGAGTGGTGACAAGAATTCAGGGAGCCTCTCCCCGGCCAACTGGCACTCTGTTGGCCCCCACTTAGGCTGGACGTGAGGGCCCTGCAGAAATGGGGTCCCACACCCCATCTAGAAGGGTCCGTGTGCACAAGGCCGGGTCAGCCCCCCGCAGCCCCCACCTTAGGATGGTAGTGTTGAGTCTCACCAGCTCTGATCGAAGGCGGCTCACCTCCTGGGCCTGGCTGATGAGCTTCTCCTTCAGGTTTTCCACCTGCCAGCACAGAACCACGGTCACGGTGAGCCCTGTTCCTCATCTCCGGCCACCCCCAGGCCTGATCTCTCAGCCCCTGCCCTCCCTGTGTTCAGGCATCAGGACACACCTGGGACTCCAGGTGAAAGACACCTGCCCTGTCCCGACAGCTTTCACACTCACCCGCCACAAGGCCCAGGGAGCCCAGGCTCTCAGACTAGTCTGGGGAGCAGGCATAGCAGAGGAGATCCCTGCACCACTCGGAGTCCACGCCAGACTCTGGGGGCTGACCTGCAGGACCCCTGCCTTGCACCAGCCCTTGCTGTGGCCTCTCTACTTAAGTATTTGTATAATTATATATTCTTTTTTTCTTAAAAGAGCTCCCAAATTGTATAAACTCTAGACACTACAAAGCCTAGATCAGTCTTTGCCCAGACCCTAGATTCTTCCATTCAAGGGGTTCCTGGCAAGTCAGCCTGTGGAGACAGGTCTACCAGGGACCATGCACCTCTCAGACGTGTACCCCCCCCAGCTCCTAGGCTGCCTTGCTGGAGAGCTGGGGCCACCAGAGAAGGGGGTGCACTCCTTGGCCAGAGCCTGGGGCAGGGGAAACCAGCTCTGAGAGTGCATGTCCCAGGACAGTGGCCCTCCCCTAGAGCTGTCCTCCAGCTGACCACCCTCCCTGCAGGCCCCAGACCCCGATTCTGCATCAGCCCCCGCTCCAGAAACCTCTCAGGAAGTAACCCAAAAATACAGCCAACAACTTCAGCACCAGTGCCCCTCAGGGCAGATCTGGAGGTCTCCCTGCAGAACATTCTGCGATGACCGTACCTGACCGCACTTCATCTTGAGAAGGCCCAGAGAATCAGACTCACTCTGTGGGGGGCTAGGAGGGGAGTTTCCCCCAGCAGGCCACGGAGCACTGGCTTCTTATTTATTACTAAGCGACAGCTGATAATGTCCACTGCCAGCAGGGGCCGGCCAGTCCGGTGCGGCGGGTGAGGGGCAGCGCCGGTCCACCTGGGGGCGGTGGCTGGGGCCACGCAGGCCCACGTCTGTCTTTCAAGACAGGCCAGATGTTGGGACTCTGGGGTGTGTCACAGCTCCCCATTTTACACAGCTGAGATGTCATCTGCCGCCTGTGGCAGCACGGGGACACGCAGGGAGGCGCTCGGTGTCCTGGAGTGGGAGAGGGCGGCCTCTGCTCCTGGTGGCTGAGCCGGGGCCGGGGTGGGGGTAGGAAATGGACCGAGAGCCCAGGCCTGCCCTGCCCGCACCCGCACCCGCTGAGAGCCTGGTGTGAGCGAGGTCTGGCGGGCAGAAGGCAGCCTGCCACTCCTTAGCCACGGAGCCAGATCACCTCAACAGCCAGCATTAGGGGAACGGTTAGGCAGGTCACGGGGAGCACCCCGCGGACTGCTATGGTTTCTCCAAAGTTTTAAGTGACCTGGAGGAAGGCTCCTCGACACACGAAGTCAAAAATACGAAAATACAATTGTGAATGCAACACCAAAACGTGGGGGTCTCTGGACTGTGGAACTATGCCCGACAAATTCTTTGTGCTTTTAGGCATTTTTTAAGTCTCAAATAATATGTATTCCTCTCACATTCCCCCATCCTGAAATAGGTAAGTCTACCTCCCTTTGAAAGGTTGGGGTGCCCCCACCGCCCTTCCTTCCCTCAGAAATTGCCCCAGGAAGACCCACTTGCACTGAGCAGGTGTCCCAGACAGGCTCCTTCCTCAGCACCGAGCTGAGCGCACTCCGAACTCACTCGTCCCTAACGCCACTGGCACTCAGACCCGATACAGCGAAAGCAGGGTTCTCCAGTGCTTGCTGGGGGGCGGGGGGAGGGCAGGAGGCCTGCCTACCACCTGCCTGCAGCCTGTGCCCCTGCTCCCTTCTCGCATCACAATCAGAATTCTGAGTGCTCCTGGGCTCTGCCTAGAATGTGAGGAGCCCCCCCAAAAGAGGTGGCTGCAAAAGGCTGGGAGTGTGGCTGGGGGTAGAGGAGGAGGCTGTCAAAGACTCTTCTCAGAGGTGTCGGTCATCTCCCGGCTTGTCTCTGACAGCAGTGGGGGACACAGGCGACCAACACGGGAGGTGGCCCACCAGGCCCAAGTTACTCCGTGGCGCATGGGGACTGCACCCGGCTGGCTGGCAGCGTTCAGGGCTGGAGAATGAGAATGGGTGCGGCTCGAGAGTGGGACGGCCGCCTTCCACCGAGAGGGCTCTGCTTCAGGAGCGGTGAGGGCAGAGAGTGGGGTGCTGGGGGTGAACCGGAGCAGCGAGCAAGTCCTTCCAGGGGCAAGAGCTCCAGCGGGCGTCCCTTCACACACCCTCCCCAGCTGGGGCGGCAGTGGTGCGTTTGGAGGCAAGGAGGGGAGGGACCTTCTCTGTTAGCCCTCAGATGCCCCAGCCGCAGCATGTGACCCCGGCAGGTAACCCCGGCAGGTGACAGCACACACTAGATACTCAACAAACACCTGAAGTAAGAGCAGAGGAGCGGCTCACACACTCCTGAGTGCCGAGAGCCAGGCCAAGGGAGAAGCAGGCTCCTGGCAGGCTGCCAGCGTCAACCCCAGGGCCCGGGCTCCCCGGCAGCCAGAGAAACAGGGTTGCAGGCCCGGTGCAGAGGGCCTCAGTGGGAGCGGGGCGCCGGGGCCTGTGTGCCACAAACCCACGTTCACCTCTCTCAGCAGAAACGGGCTCCGAAGAGGGTGCGGCTGCCCTGCGGAGGGCTGTGTTCTCAGCTGCCTGCTCCCGTCAGCGTGGACACCCGGCTGATTACCTCCCCACCTCCCACCAAGCCGCCTCACGATCGCCAGCTGTCTTCTGAGGAAAAGGGGCCTCTCCCAATGGCAAGACCAAGGCGTGGCTGAGCTGAAAAGGCAAGAGGTTCCTGGGATCCAGAACACCTCAAGGAAACAAGCCAGAGGGACATCCTTGGGAAGCACCCCATCCTGTCCCCACACACGTCCCCTCACAGGACACCCGACTCCTGGCCACAGGACCACTCCCTGAGCCCGTCTGGCCCCATCCACCCTGCCCTGCCCACCGCCAAGTTTTCACATATGAGTCCTTCTGCCACTGACAGGCAGCTGAGCACACGGGTCCTCAGGGCGGACTGCCCAGCTTTCTAATAGAGACATCACCCTACCCCAGGGTAGCCCCGGAAAAGTCTCAACACAGCCATGCTCCTTGCCTTCCTCCTCGGGATACTGAGGCTACCCCTGGGAGGATGCCTGGGAGATGAAGTAAGATGAAATGAGATAATACACATAAAGCACTTAGTGAGCTCTATTGTTAGAATGAAGGCCCCTGAAGGCGGAGACATTGGTCTCTGGTGTGGAGGCCACACTCCCTGTGCCTAGGACAGCGCCTGGTACACAGCAGCAGAAAGAATGCCGAGTGCCCGCACGAGGGTCCAGGCAGAGCAGAGTCTGAGTGAAGCTGTCAGGGCATGGGGCAGGGGGTGCTGGAGACCGGGCGGCACCCGGCACCACGGGGAGGACGCTCACTTCTGCCCCAGGTGGTGGGTGCCTCAGGGGCATGGCAGCCTACAGATGCCTCGTCTTCTAGTATTTTCTGACAAAATAGGAAGTCCAAATTTTTATGGGAATTTAATCAAGGCTTTAAAATGGACAACTAATCTGATTACTAATAAAGCAGGCCAATTAGAACTGATGAACAAACTCAGCAAAGTCACAGGATACAAAATCAACATGTAAAAATCAGTGGTTCTTCAGGTTGCCTGGGTGGCTCAGTCGGTTTCAATTCAGTCATGACCTCAGGGTCATGAGATCGAGCCCTGCCTGTCCCTCTCTGTCCTCTGCTTCTCTCCCCATGCTTTCTCTCTAAATAAATAAAATCTTGGGGCGCCTGGGTGGCTCAGTTGGTTGAGCGACTGCCTTCGGCTCAGGTCATGATCCCGGAGACCCGGGATCGAGCCCCACATCGGGCTCCCTGCTCTGCGGGAAGCCTGCTTCTCCCTCTCTCATTCCCCTTGCTTGTGTTCCCTCTCTGGCTGTGTTTCTCTCTGTCAAATAAATAAAAAAAAAAAAATAAATAAAATAAATAAAATCTTAAAAAAAAAAAATCAGCTGTACTTCTACAAGCTAACAATGAACAATCCAAAAAGGAAATTTAGAAAACAATTCCATTTATAATAGCATCAGAAAGAATAAAATAGGAATAAACTTAATCAAGGACGCAAAAGATCTGTACCATTGAAAACTGTAAAATGTAGCTGGAATCAATTAAAGATGACACTGATAAATGAAAAGACATCCTGGGGCGCCTGGGTGGCTCAGTCGGTTAAGAGTCTGCCTTCCGCTCAGGTCATGATCCGGGGGTTCTGGGATTGAGACCGGTGTTGGGCTCCCTCCTTGGTGGGAAGCCTGCTGCTTCTTCTCCCTCTGTCCCTCCCCCTGCTGTGCTCTCTCTTTCCCTCTCAAATAAATAAATAAACTTAAAAAAAAAAAAAAAAGGAGACACTCCATGCTCACGGACTGTCATATTGTTAACACGTCAGTATTACCCAAAGTGACTCAATGCAATCCCCATCAAAATTTCAATGACTTCTTTTGCAGAAATAGAAAAATCCATCCTAAAATTCATAGGAAATTTCAAAGGACCCCAAATAGCCAAAACATACTTGCAAAAGAAGAAAAAGTGATTTCAGAAGTTACTACAAAGCTATAGCAATGAAAATGATGACATATTGGCACAAAGATAGACATAGAGACCAATGGAATAGAGCAGACCACCCAGAAATAAGCCTTCACACATGTGGTCAATTGCTTTTGGACACGGGCTCCAAGACCATTCAATGGGGAAAGGACAGTCTTTTCAACAAAAGGCACTGGGAAACTGGATGTCCACAAGTAAAACAAGGAAGCTGGACCCTGGCTTTACACAACAATATTAACTCAAAATAGATCAAAGACCTAAATGTAAAAGAGAAAATATACAACCCTCAGAAGAAAGCATAGGGGAAGACCTCACGGCACTGGGTGTGGCAGTGCTCTCTTGGATGGGACACCAACAGCGAGGGCAACCAAAGACAAAGTAGACAAGCTGGACTGCATCAAAAAAAAAAACCAAAAAACATTTTGTGCATCAAAAGACACCATCAACAGAGTAGAAAGGCAGCCCATGGAATGGGAGAAACTATCTGCAAATCATATAATGAAAAGGGCTTAATATTCAGAATACAGAGAGAACTCCTACAACTGGGGCACAAAACAAAACACAGAAAACAACTCAGGGTGGGCAAAGGACTTGAATGGACATCTCAAAGGAAGACAGACATGTGGCCAATAAGCACATGAAAAGATGCTCACATCACTAGTCACTAGGGAGCTGCTAATCAAAGCCATGATAAGATACCACTTCACACCCATTATGATGGCCATTATTATTTTTAAAAGCCCTCAGAAAATAACAAATATTACTGAGAAAGTGGAGAAACTGGGACCTTTGTGTACTGCTAGTGGGAATGTAAAATGGTGTACCTGCTGTGGAAAACAGGACAGTAGATTACTCAGACTTTTTTTTTTAAGATTTTATTTGTTTATTTGACAGAGAGAAACACAGCTAGAGAGGGAACACGAGCAGGGGGAGTGAGAGACGGAGAAGCAGGCTTCCTGCTGAGCAGGGAGCCCAATGAGGGGCTCGATCCTAGGACTCCGGGATCATGACCTGAGCCAAAGGCAGATGCCTAATGACTGAGCCACCCAGGCACGCCGATTACTCAGATTTAACTAGAATTACCATATAACCCAGCAATTCCACTTCGGCATATTACCCTAAAGAAATTAAATTATCTTGGCTCTGCCTCAAAAAAGAAGGAAACCCTGGGGAGGCATGGGTGGCTCAGTCAGTAAAGCCTCTGCCTTCAGCTCAGGTCATGATTCTGGGGCCCTGGGATCAAGCCCTGTGCTGGGCTCCCTGCTCAGCGGGGAGTCTGCTTCTCCCTCTCCCTCTGCTGCTCACCTCCGCCTTGCAATCACACATCCTCTCTTGCAAATAAATAAAATCTTAAAAAAAAAAAAAAAAAAAAAGGAAATCCTGCGATGAACTTGGAAAGCCTCGTGGTAAGTGAAGTAAGCCAGTCACAAAAGACAAATACTACAATTCCCCTTACACGAAGCACCACAAATAACTACATTCATAGAGACGGAGTAGAATGGTGGGTCGCCGGGGCTGGGGGAGTGGGTAGTTAGTATTTAATGGGAACAGTTTCAGGTTTGCAAGCGGAAACGAGTTCTGGGTGTGGATAGTGGTGATGCCTGCACAACATCAAAACAACTGAAATGGTAAATTTTATGTTACGTGTATTCTATCACAATGTTTTTAATAGTTTAAAAAAAAAGGCAGGCAAACAAGACTCATGTGAAGGCTCCATCTCATCTGCCAGTCTGTGGCCGCTGAGCATAATTTTTTAAGGTTCTGTCTTGAGGTTCAGGGGCAATGGAGGGGAATGCATTCTGGGCACATGGGACGCTGGCAGGAGCCTTGGGAGTGTGGACGCTGCTGCTCCAGGGACATCCACAAAGGAGACGGGAGCTCGAGGCCACCAGGATGTGACCCAGGGCTGTTGCTGCCGCAGCGCTGGGGAGGGTCATCCAGACCGGCCACAATCACGTGTCGGCGGCCAGGCCAAGACTGGTGGCCTCTGTGGCCGAGGACAGCTGGAGGCCCAAAGACTGAGGACCTTTGATCCGACTATTCCCCACAAGGAGCACAGTGGGCTCTCGGTAAATACACATATTTCCATTGGACATTGATCAGGGGTATGCCTCCAAAGACTCGCGCAGCCCCACAAGCCCAGGTCCCAGCCGGGATAACGGCAGCCCCCTTTACTGAGTCAGCCTTGCCTGCAGGGGACGGGGGCTCCCTAAGACCATCACTTTGAACCCCCCCATAAAATGGTATGTATCCATTTTATCCCGCCCAGGAAGAAAAATTGAGACTCAAAGAAATGAAGCTAAGCCTTAATTAAGCAACTCATTCAAGGTCACCTGTCTGCTAAGTGGTGGACATCGGATTGAAACTCAGGTCTGGGGGACCCCCAGGGGGCCCTCAAACTCAACTGCCAGGGCTCTACTGCCTTTCAGGAAGAGCAACGTGGGAAGGCAGCCACATTGAGAAGGCTGGGAACAAGGTACCGTGAGCACGAGGCTGAGTGTCCCCCATTTCTTTCCTTACATGAGCAACAAGAGAAGAGCAGGAAGGTCAGTCTGGGTCAAACGACAGTGAGGCCCACAGGGCAGCAGAGCACACAGAAGCCGCAGCTCTCCAGGCACAGCGCTTTCCAGGCTGGCATCCATCTTTCTGTTTAGTCTCATGACCGATCTGACAGCCATAAAGCAATATGCATGAGCCCCATTTCAGAGAACGGGTAACGAAGGCTCAGGGAGGCGGTGACTTCCTACGGCTGCCCAGCTAGTGTGTGCCAGGACTAGAACCCTGTTCGTGCGATTCCAAATCCAAGGCTCTGCCCAGCAAAGACGGCGGTGTTTGCAGCAACACCAACACTATTGGCTTATCTCATCAGGTGTCATGACTGCCACTTTACAGACGAAGGAACTGAGGTGCAGAGTGGTAATCACCCAGCCCAAGGTCACACAGCTAACTGAGCAGTGCCCAGAGTCAAGATTCGAACCCGGCTCCCGGGCCGTGTGGTTAGACAGAGCACCAGAATAGGACCCTCTGAAGATAAGCCCAGAGACCTGGAGCTTCAGGGCCATCCCCTGAAATTTCCAGGAAGGAACTGTCAGTGACGAAGTTCAAGGATCAAATTCGAGCAAAGAGGAGGAACTGTTTGGAATTCTCCCAGTCATCCAGGGAAGCGGGGGATGGGAGAGGACAGGGGCTGGGAAGGTCTGGAAAGCCAGGTCACAAAAACACCAAAAAGGCCGAGATGCTTCACCATCAACTTTCCCTGTAAAAAGTAAGGAGATTTTGCTAAATGGGGGCGCCTGGGTGGCTCGGACGTTAAGCATCTGCCTTCGGCTCAGGTCATGATCTCAGGGTCCTAACATCGAGCCCCACATTAGGCTCCCTAGTCAGCAAAGAGTCTGCTTCTCCCAACTCCTGACTTGTGCTCACTCTCTCAAGTAAATAAATAAAAATCTTTACAAAAAATAAAAAAGTAAAAGAAGAAAAAAATTTTAATTTGTTTAACATTACGGAAGGCCATGTGTTGTTATGATTTCATTTCTATGAAATGTTCAGGAAAGGCAAATCCATACAAACAGAGCATACCTTGGTTGCCAGAGGTTGTGCGGGGGGGGGGGGGGTGAGGGTGACCAAATAGGCTTTTTTAGGGTGATGAAGATGTTCTGAAATTAGGTGGTGGTGATGGTCACATCACCATCTTAATATACTTAATACCTTTAAATTGTACACCTTAAAGGGATGAATTTTATGGTATGTGAATATTTCAGTAAAGCCCTTCAAAAAAAAATTCTTCAAAAATGGAAGTGCCAGGACAGTCTAACCTGGAGAAGGTCAGGGAAAGAAGAGCTGCTGCTAAGTTCTTGCCAGGGGCCAGGCATGTCCTGCAGCACGTGAGCCCTGGACCAGCCCTGAGCCCCACAGGGCTACCTAAACCTTGGTTCTGCCCCTATACTCATCTTGCTCCTCCTCCCACCGTCCCTTTGCACAGGCTGATCTCACAGTTCAGAATCCACTTCCTCTGCTTTGTGCCAGACCTTAGCTCCATCCCTACTTTCTCAAGGAGGCTGTCCCTGACCTCACTGACAGGCCCTGATGTCCCAGACAGCGGCCTCTTGTACAAGCCCTCATGCCCTGTGTGTGTCCACCTGCAGAGCCCTTGTTACTCTTCTAACTTAACAAGGGTGCATGTAACAAATGTCTTCCTCCCCCAAGACCCTACACCGCAGCCTCCAAAGCCCAGGGCGTGCCTGCCCTCCTGGACATCCCCCGTGGTTAGCTCCTGCCCGGGGCATACCAGGCACTCCGCAAACACCTGAGAGAGGGAGGCAGAAGCGCGCTACAGGAGGCAGCAGAGACACAAAGCTGGTGTGTGACCCTCCCTAGAGGAGCCCCTGACAATGAGGGAGACAGGCCCAGAGGCAGCAAACGATGGCATCGGTGCCTCAGAGGGAGACACGGGGCACTAGGTTCGCCCCAAGGAGGCCCACCTAACTCAGTAGGGGACAGGAGGTCAACAAACAGTTCCTCGGAAGAGGATACACAGGTACGCTGGGAAAAAATGCTGCTTTAAAAAAATGCATAAAAGCAGTCTGCTACTCCCTAGAACCAAGAACAAGTCACGGAACTCAGTGATGTCCCAAGCAGAAGGCTAGCATGCTGGTCACCGCGGAGAAGGAACTTGGCCCCACCTGATGGTAGGCCTTTCAACAGAGAGCCCTGGGCCTTGAGCTCAGGGCACAAATCTGAGGCAGAGACAATGTGGAGACATGGTGCGGGGCTTTGGGGAAGTGGAGAAGGTCAGACAGATACCAACCATGGCTGTGGGGAGCTGAGCCCCCAGACAGGGGCCTCAGAGCCCACATGCAGGTGGGGAAGGAGGGCACACAGCCCAGGGTCTAACACATCCTTCTGGCCAGCCAAGGAAGGAGACGGCGCTTGCCAGCACACATCTGGGGCTCTCCCTGGCTTCCGGAGACCCGACAGCTCGTCCTCTCACGTGCACACACACCAGCCTCTCCTTGCCTCCCAGTCTCCCCTGGGGTGACCTCCACAGTGAGTGTGGTCTGCTCTGCCTGCCCAGAGTCAGACGGGTGGACTCCGCCCCAGCCGTAGGGCTGGAAGCACCCCCACCCCTCCCCACTCCACAAACAGCCTGCGCTTCTGGAAGCATGAGAGATGGGGCACAAGGAAGAACAGGAGGGGAGACCCAGGCCTCTGACTCTTGCCACCTTGCCCTCTCACACGTTCCTGAGTTAAGGGAGGGGACCCTATCTGTCCATCATGCCAGTGGGCCAGTGGCTTGGTTCCAGGGGCCACAAGCAGTGTCCTCTGAGCCGCTCCATGGTGGGCAGTGGCCTCTGCCCTTCCCATCCTCCCCAGGTACCTGGTTCTGCAGCTGGGTGGATGTGGCTTGCTTGTCACTGTCTCGGAGGGCCAGCCTCTCCTGCACGGCCGCCAGCTCCTCATGCAGCCGGGACATGGCCTCTGCCAGCCTATGGACCACGGGGGCTGCACCTGGCGCTCCCGCCAGGCTCGAGCACCTCCCGCTGCCAAAGAGCTGCCCACCTATGAGCAAAGTAGTGGCCAATCAGCAGGATAGCAGAGGACCCACCCTGGCTGAGGAGCGGGTTCTGCCTGGGCAGGGCAGACCATTGGGGATGGGGCGGGAAGACAAACTCGTGGAACAGGGATCGGGCAGAGGCAGATGGGGGGGGGAGG
>PITA01030827.1:0-16018 GCA_004023965.1 Spilogale gracilis | reverse complement strand
ATTATTATTATTATTATTATTATTGTGATGATGATACTTAATTGAATAAATAAACACTCAGTTTTCCATTTTCAGGATAAGACAGGGATTAGATTAGTCTACTTCAATGGGGGATGGATATTCAATATATCCCAGCCTATAAATAACTGACATCTTATTTGAGGCAACTTATGAATGAAGTTCCTATTTGTGTATAAACATGAAGGAAGTCCCTCAGCAATATCAAATCAGTCACAATAAAGAGTACAGAGGGTCACTGTATAGGAAGCATGGTGTGATGAAGAGAAGCAGCCTTAAAATATGGAGAGGAGGTGGTGCCTGGATGGCTCAGTTGGTTAAGCGACTGCCTTTGGCTCAGGTCATGATCCCAGAGACCCAGGATCGAGCCCCACATTGGGTGCCCTGCTCGGCGGGAAGCCTGCTTCTCCCTCTCTCACTCCCCTTGCTTGTGTTCCCTCTTTGGCTGTGTTTCTCTCTGTCAAATAAATAAAATCTTTAAAAAAAAGATGGAGAGGAAAGGCAGTTTGGGAAACATATTATCTGGACAAAAAGATATGCAATATTTTGATAAATGGAAGCACACAATTTTTTTTTTACAAATAGTCAAAGAACCCTAAAAAGGAAAAAACAAATGTAATTGCAAGCAGAAGTAGATACTGGGTTTGCAAATTTATGCATGATAATTTTATCTCCATACCTAGCTAGAAGTAGCCAAAACAGGAAAACAATTTTTGACAGGAAAGTTTCTCTCTCTCTCTCTTTCTTAAATAATTTTGTTTTTAAGATGCATATTTCTGGGCCACCTGGGTGGCTCAGTGAGTTAAAGCCACTGCCTTTGGCTCAGGTCATAATCTCAGGGTCCTGGGATCTAAGCCTGCATCAGCATCAGGCTCTCTGCTCAGCAGGGAGCCTGCTTCCTCCTCTCTCTGCCTACTTGTGATCTCTCTCTGTCAGATAAGTAAGTGGAATCTTAAAAAAAAAAAAAAAATGCTTATTTCTGAGGTAGTTTACATTTTGAATCAGTTAGACACTTTCCCTGATGCCTGAGTAGGTGCCACAACATAAAACAATCTAGATTTTTGTCAGCAGACATGACATGCCTCAATTTGCACAAAATTTAATCTAGAAACAGACCTACTTCTGAAAATGGATCTCACTATCTAATATATTTAAGAACAAAGCACACCATGTTCATGTGATAAAACATATGACACATTTTTCTAAGGCTGTGGATGGTCTAGACCCAGATGAATTACAGAATGAAACTAAGAAAAGCCAATACACACCAAATGTTAAGGATCTGAAAACTAACAGAAAGATTTTCAAACTATTTTCCTGAAAGAAATATTAGACAACAAAGTGGAATTTTTCCACCTAGGGACTTCCCCCATAGTAGGGAACTTTTTACAAGAAGGGCCTAAAAAGAAGGACAGGTCACCTACAGAGAAACTTTTACAAAACAAACCCAAATGATTGTCAACAGAGGCAGCCTTCTGGAAATCAAAATGATACACAAGAGAAGATGTCCCCCAGGATGAGCATGATGACTTCCTATTTAAAAGCAGCTAATGTTTGAAGCCAGCAAGCATACTATAGAGTTACAGTGACTTACTGACATAAAAGAAGAACTTAAAAAAAGTTTAAAGTCTACAAAATACTGCACTCACATAGATAGCTTCAGGCAAATCCATAAAGGTAAGCTATAATTGTACTATTGGCCTATTTAATTTAAGGATACTTCTAAATTTGAGGTTCAAGAGACAAATAACAAAATAGAAAAGCATAAAATTTTGATATATTTATTTGAAAATGAGTTAACTACTCTTGGGGAGGAAATATTTTTCACTATCCCTCAAGATTTTTCTTGATTTTTTTTGACATGAGACAGATTAAGAAGAGAAAAAAAAAAGTTAATTTTGTGTGCATAGGAGCCCAATAAGCCAACTGAGACTTAAGAAGTGATCATATTGTTTTATGCATTTTAGACAAGGGGATTCCAAATAGAATTTGGGCTGGTGTAGTAATTAGTAAAAGTAACAGGGTTTTTTAGGTAGGTTTCTTCCGCCCTGAGTTCCCTATCTCTGAAAATGAGAATGTCTGTCTACATCCATATGGGAAATCTATTTCCTGCTTTCTGGAGACAAAAGGAGGGAGTGTCAGAGTGCTCTTCTTGCACTGATTGTTTCTTAAGTAACTTCAATGCAAAATAGTCATTATACCATTGTGACATTTTGGGGGCAGCCTGCCCTGCTACTTAACATAATCCATACAGTTATTACCTTTCTTAATGGTAGAGTAAAATTAGATATATGTAAAATAACAATAATTATTATATTTATAATAAAATTATTCAAGTTAGGTAATTTTGAAAACTAGTTCTAATGGAAATGGGAAAATATGAATCTTCTCAGTTTTATTTATTTATTTTATTTATTTTAAACATCTTTTGCTCAGTTTTATTTATCAAAGTATTAAGACTAAAACATCAGCTGACCGGGATCTAAGGTGTAGATGGGAACAGTGGATTTGATGAGGTAGAAAAACATATAACACCTGTTTTGGAAAGTTAGAGAACAACTATTAATAAAGAATAATGGAATTATTAAGAAGTATTGGCTGCCTAATATTAGATGACATTATTAAGTGAAGTAAGACAGTGTGTGTGTGTGTGTGTGTGTGTGTGCGCGTGCGTACATGCGTTAGTCCCATTCTTATGCTCTGACCATTTGCATGCTCAGAATAAATAATAATTAGGTTTAATGAAAGTTGTACTTTATGTCTGTTTTTTCAATTTAATTTTATTTTTTCAGTATTCCAAGATTCATTGTTTATGTACCACACTCAATGCTCCATATAATATGTGTCCCACCATCAGGCTAACCAATCCCCCTAACCTCCTCCCTTCCAAAACCGTCAGTTTGTTTCTCAGAGTCCAAAGTCTCCCATGGCTCATCTCCTCCTCCGATTTCCCCAATTCACTTTTCCTTTCCTTCTCCTAATGTCATGTCATTCCTTATGTTCCACAAGTAAGTGAAACCATATGATAATTGACTTTCTCTGCTTGACTTATTTCACTTAGCATAATCTCCTCCAGTTCTTTTTTTTTTTTTTTTTTTAAGATTTTATTTATTTATTTGACAGAGAGAAACACAGCCAGAGAGGGAACACAAGCAGGGGGAGTGAGAGAGGGAGAAGCAGGCTTCCTTGAGCAGGGAGCCCGATGTGGGACTAGATCCCAGGTCTCTGGGATCATGACCTGAGCTGAAGGCAGTCGCTTAACCAACTGAGCCAGCCAGGCGCCCAATCTCCTCCAGTTCTGTCCATGTTGATACAAAAATTGGTTATTCATCCTTTCTGAAGACTAATATTCCATTGTATATTTGGACTGCATTTTCTTTATCTATTCATCTGTTGAAAGGCATCTTAGCTCTTTCCACAGTTTGGTGATTGTGGACATTGCTGATATGAACATTGGGGTACATATGGCCCTTCTTTTGACTACATCTGTATCTTTGGGGCAAATATCCAATAATGCAATTGTAGGGTCATAGGATAGCTCTATTTTTATTTTTTTTTCTATTTTTAATTTTTTAAGGAATTTCCACACTGTTTTCCAAAGTGGCTGCACCAACTTGCCTTCCCTCCAATAGCGTAAGAAAGTTCCCCTTTTCATTAAATTAAAGAAAGGATATAAAGAAAGGGAGTTGCATTTGGTTGCAATGGAATCTTACATAGGTACATGGAAAAGATTGTGATGGATGGGTCATTTTTCTTGATTGGATTAAAGCTTAATTGGTATTTATCATGCATTGCACAGGGTGTGTTAAAAGAGAAGGTTATTGAACAGCATGATGAGATTAATGATTTCAATACTTAGCAGATATGATGGGTGAGGTACATAAAGTAAAACAATAATGTTGCATATATTTATTCCCTCAGGAACAAAGAATTGTCTTAAGAAATTGATTCTCATTGGAATATAATGGGAAGATTTAAAACTCATTTTGAATAAGAATTAAACAAAATTTTAAGGGAAAATATTTGAACTGAAAGAAGATGGAATAAGTCAACCAATACAGAACAAAATGTGAACCCAGACAAAAGCAATAGAAAAAGAATTCTACTTTTAATTGGGGCGATATAGCTACATATAATTCCTGTACAAATATGCTACGAATTAACAAAGCACACTTCTCATTATCTCTAGTATTATTACATGAAAGTATAAGTCCTATATATTAGGATTTTATTTTTTGAATTGATTTTAACTGCACATCCATTCATTTCTTATGTTTCAGATATCATTTCCTAGAAAGAGAGCAAAGTAATGGAAATAATTTGAGATTACATAGATACATTCATGTATCTACTCCAGGTAATAGGAGAGAAAAATATGGTTTTAAAAATGGTAGTGAATTGGGACACCTGGGTGACTCAGAGGGTTAATCTTCTGACCCTTGATTTTGACTCTGGTCATGATCTCAGGGTCATGAGATTGAACCATGTATCGGGCTCCATTCTGGGTGCACAGCTTGCTTGAGATTCTCTCTCTCTCTCTCTCCTCTCCCCGCGCCCCTCAATCCTACTTGCACTCTATCTTTCTCTAAAAAAAAAGGGGGTAGTGAATTAACCATCTTGAATTTACTATATCTGTGGATGGAGAATAAATTAAAAACAGAAATTTTGAATATAACTACCATTGTGGAATTTGTTCTCTTGGGGTTTTCTGATATTCCCAATCTCCAATGGATTCTTTTTGGGTTTTTTTTAGTCATCTACCTAACTATCTTGATGTGCAATAGCATCATAATATTTTTAATAAGAATTGACTCTGCTCTCCAGACCCCCATGTATTTTTTTCTTAGCAATTTTTCCTTCTTAGAAATCTGTTATGTAACAGTCACTATCCCAAGAATGCTCATGGACCTATTGACCCAGAAAGGACATATTTCTTTCTTTGCCTGTGCTGCACAAATGTGTTTTGTCCTTATGTTTGGAGGCACAGAGTGTCTTCTCCTGACAGTAATGGCTTATGACCGCTATGTGGCCATTTGTAACCCTCTGCATTATACTCTAGTCATGAACCACAAGGTCTGTGTTCAGCTGGTGACTGTGTCCTGGATCAGTACAATTCCAGTTGTAATTGGGCAAACATGCCAGATTTTCTCACTGCCCTTTTGTGGATCTAACATAATTAATCATTTCTTCTGTGACATCCCCCCAGTACTCAAACTTGCTTGTGGGGATACATTTGTGAACGAGATAGCAATATATGTAGTTGCAGTGGTCTTCATCATGGTTCCATTTCTGTTGATTGTTTTCTCCTATGCCAAAATTATATCCAGCATTCTGAAATTGTCATCAGCCAAAGGTAGAGCTAAAGCCTTTTCCACCTGCTCTTCTCACCTGATAGTTGTAGTCTTATTCTATGGAACGGCTACCATCACTTATTTACGACCCAAACCAAATCAGTCTGAAGGAGTTGGGAAATTGATCTCTCTTTTCTATACCGTTTTGATCCCAACATTGAATCCCATTATATATACTCTGAGGAACAAAGACATCATGGTAGCACTGAGAAAACTACTAACAAAGTTATTAACGTGACTCAAATACTTGAAATTATAGAAAGAATTTGCTTATACGTTCATCATGTATAAACAATAGAAAAAATGTCTTCTAGTTTTATTCCTCAGTAATGATCATTAACGTCATCATAGCAACCTCACATTATACTAAGGAACCTTAATTTCATAGAATTAAGTTAAGAACTTCTGTATAATTAAAGCCCAAATTATCTCATTTACAATCTATCTCTCCTCTACTGTGAACTAGTGAGTTAACAGGTTGCCTGGGCAATACAATGATGGTTAACACAGTGTATCTTATAACCAAGGATTAGGGTCATGAGCTGCGATAACTTTCTTTTTTAACCTTCAAACTCCTTCAGATAAATTTTCTGCCATTCTTTGTACCTATGATTGAATTTAGCCAATAACAAAACCCAGCAGCAGCCAAGATCGTGGAAGCTGGAAAATCTTAGCATTCTTTGCATTTGCCCTACTTTCTATCTCTTATCACTGTCCATGTTACTTTAAGACTACAAATCTGGAGAATTCCCCCCCTTTACTCTGGTGACATCATTCCCTCCCCTTGTGGCTTCAGATTTTGCTTTGATAATATCTATTTAGTATTACAAGTCTCTGGAATTTTCACTATAATCTATCACTATAATCACTATAATCACATCCAAATGAATGTGTAGTACATTGAATTGTTGGTCCCTCTAAAATAAATGTCTGTTTAGAATCTGCAAATGTGCCTTATTTAGGAAAAAAAGAAAGAAAGAAAGAAAGAAAGAAAGAAAGAAAGAAAGAAAGAAAGAAAGAAAGAAAGAAAGAAGAAAGAAAGAGAAAGGACTTTGTGGATGTAATCAAGTCAACACAATGAAACCATCCTGATTTAAGGTGGGCACTATAGTTCATAACCAGTGTCCTTAAGACAAAGGAAGATAAAGGAAGTAAAATAGAGTTACAGAGAAGAATGATGGGAGTGATGCAACCAAGAACCAAAAACAGATCAAGAGTCACCAAGAGCTCAAAGATACAGATGTAGTGAAAAGAAGGGCCACATGTACCCCCAATATTCATTGCAGCAATGGCCACAATCACCAAACTGTGGAAAGAGCCAAAGTGCTCTTCAACAGATGAATGGATAAAGAAGATATTGTACATATATACAATGGAATATTATGTGTCCATCAGAAATGATAAATACCCAACTTTTGTAGCAACATGGACTGTATTGGAGGAGATTATGCTGAGTGAAATGAGCCAAGCAGAGAAAGTCAAGTATATACTTTCACTTACTTGTGGAGCATAAGGAGCAATATGGAGGACAGTAGGAGAAGGAAAGGAAATGGGAAGTGGGGTAAATCAGGGAGGAAGACAAAATATGAGAGACTTTGGACTCAGAAACAAACTGAGGGTCTTGAAGGGGAGGGGATGGAGGGATGGGTGAACCTGGTGGTGGGTACTGAGGGCATGGCATGTATTGCATGGAGCACTGGGTATGGGGCATAAACAATGACTCCTCGAACATTGAAAAAATAAAATAAAATAAAATAGTCATCAAGAGCCTGAAGAAACAAAGAATGAGTCTTTCTTAGATATTTTAGAAGGATTGAAGAGAGACTGCCAACACTGTGATTTTGGACTCTGGATTCTAGAACTGTGAGAGATTCAATTTTTGTTGTTTTAACCACTCAGTTTGTAGTATTTTGTTACAGTAGATCTAGGAAAATAATCCACTGTGTAAATAGACTTTTAATTGAAGTGCTTCTATTTGAATCCTCAGGAATAAATTCTATACCCTTTCTGGGAAGTAACTTGGCTTTTTTTTTTTTTCTTTTGAATGAAAAATCAAGGGACTTATCCTTTTATTTTAAAAATTGTATCAATGAAAACTTAACCTCTAGAAATAATATTTCCCAAGAATAATTATTACTTGTGTTTAAGGATTTTTATTAAATGTGTTTGCTCAAGACTGTTTATAAAAGTTTTTTTTTATAGTGCAAAAGGAAATAAGAAGCAAAGGGAATATGCTCTCTGTTGAAACTTACTAAGACAGTGGAGTACATCTACACCATATAACACAAGACAACCTCTCAAAACAATGTTTTAGAGCCCCTTCACTGAAGAAATTCCAAGCTTTCCTGACATGTGAAAAAGTAAATGTATGCATAAAACATAACTATTTTTATAAAACAAAGAAGGTCGGCACTCCATAATCTCATAGATTTAAAAAAATTTAAGATTTTATTTATTTATTTTTCAGAAAGAGAGCACAAGCAGGGGGAGCCAGCAAAGAGAGAAGCAGAGTTCCCGTTCAGCAAGGAACCAGATGTGGGACATGATCCCAGACGCTAGGGATGATGACCTGAGCCAAAGGCAGACACTTAACTGACTGAGCTACACAGGAGTCTCTCTCATAAAACATTTTATATGTGCAAGTTAGTATTTGGCTTTGTACATGTTAGCCCACTTTGTATCTGGGAGGATGTGGATTTGAAGAGAATATTGTCTTCCAACAGTGGCAGGATTTCAGTGATTTCTCATTTTTTATTTATTTTCATTTGTGATTTGGATTTATTACAAAGAGAATGTAATATGTAAATTATAAGAAATAACTTTTTATTCAGTAAATATAAAACTCATAGTAGAGAAAATTTCTTTTTTTAAAGATTTTATTTACTTATTTGACAGAAAGAGAGAGAGAGTAGTGGAGGGAGAAGCAGACTACCCATTGAACAGGGAGCCCAATGCAGATCCCAGGACCCCAGGATTATGATCCAAGATGAAGGCAGATGCTTAACAGACCTCCCCACCCAGGCACCCCACAAAGAATATTCTTATATTAATCCTTTTCTTAGTGTTACTGAAGTCTTAAAGAATATTTAGCACCTAGCAGAGAAATTTCAATATCAGCCAAGTCATCTTTGATTTTTAAAAGAATCAAGCGATGTTTTTATGAGCTAAAAGGAATTGGGAATATAACATTTAGAGTAATTTATTTGAAAAATTATTAAAGGAAAATGAAAATAAAATTAACTAAAATCCTTTTAAAATAGACACAAAGATGAATAAATTTAAGATTATAAAAAATTTTATGAAAATTATAAAAATTTAAGATTATAAAAAAAATTTAGTTAAAAATAAATGCCTGTTAGTTATCATTGAATGATGATAATAAATAAGATAATCTTCAAATCAAAAAAGGAAGAAAAGAGAAAAATGTGAATGAGTATAGAATTAATAAAGGGATTCTTTGCAGTTGACAAATCAGAAAGATAATATAAAATACAAAAATTATACAAATATTGAGAAATAGGATTTTTTGGACTTTCACAAATCAAATTAAAAAATATTGAAAAAATCAGGGGCGCCTGAGTGGCTCAGTTGGTTAGGCAACTGCCTTCGGCTCAGGTCATGATCCTGGAGACCCGGGATCGAGCCCCACATTGGGCTCCCTGCTTAGTGGGAAGCCTGCTTCTCCCTCTCTCACTCCCCCTGCTTGTGTTCCCTCTCTGGCTGTGTTTCTCTCTGTCAAATAAATAAAATCTTTAAAAAAATATTTAAAAAATCAGAAAAAGGAATGTGCATGATTATCAGAGATTATATAGGTGGTAAAATTCTAAATCTCTTGCTAAATAAAGCTGTATGAAACAAGTTAAGATAAATTTATTTAAATTTAATGACAGAAAATAAGTTTTTGAGATTGCACTGTGTTGCTCCAAGTAAGAAAATATATATCTCTGAATATGCCAAATCATTAATCAAATATTTTTCCATGAAAATAGTTATTATTTACCCTAAAAGAAAATAAACATAGCTGCATTGTTTTCTTGTTTAATGGTGGAAAGATTCATCAGATTCCACAGAATGTACTCACACAAGGGTTTTATTTAAAGGCGAATAATATGTACCAGTTTCCACAATTTCCAACATCCCAGCCCTGGACAAGCCTGGAGCATGCATAGAGATATGCTTCTGGAATCTCCAGAAGCCAAATGTGCCACTGCCCATGTACCCTTTCCTCTAACAGAGACAAGTTTTGGAGTTCCTAGAGAAGATCAAGAAATTTGCAGCTACCTTTCTTCTCCATTTTGGAGCCTGCCCACTTACTTGAAATCAGATGAATGAAGCAAGGAATCTAGGCTTTTAGAGAATTCAGAGAGCAAGGGGAGAGGGTCTTGGTTATGTAATCAAGCTGGGATTGTCAAACCTGTTGGCTAATTGTAAACCATCAATAATGAAACTGACTGGCATCTCTAGGGTAGTATTAGACCTTATCTCAGCATATTATGAAGTCCACAAGTCTTATCTTAACCAAGAATAAAAAACTAGGCATCCAGACATTCCCAAGATAGAGATTAAACTTTTCCAAGCTACATCTTCTCAATGGTAACAATTAAATCCAGTACCTGTTAAGCTATTTGATTTGTTTTCTAATGCTGCATAACAAATGACCACTTAGCAACTTAACACAAATCTATTATTTCACAGTTTCTATAGTTCAGAAGTCTAGCATGGTGTGGCTTGTTTTTCTGCTGAGTGTGTTAGAGGCTGGAATTCAGTTACTACCTGGGTGACTTTCTTGTCTGGGAGCTCTGAAGAATATTTTATCCTAAGCTCTATTACATTATTAGAAAACCTCAGTTCTTTGAAGTTGTGAGACTGGGGTCCATTCTTCCTTAGAAAAAAACTAGGAACAACTCTGAGCTCTTGGAAGCCAAAGACATTCTATGTCCTCTTCCTTCTTCCGCTTTACTCACCTTGAATATTTGATATTTTTTTCTGGATCTGACTGATACACCTGGATTTTAAGGACTTATGTCATTAGGTCTGGCCCAGCTGGATACCCTCCCTAACTTAAGGTAAAAAAAAATTTGACCTTAATTACAATGATATTTGACCTTAATTACATCTTCCCAATGCCTTTACAATTATTTTAGAGTCATGGTATAATTTACTGCAATAATAATTCAAAGAAAAAGGCAAAATATTTTCTTGAATTTTTTTGAAAATCAGTTGAAAATGTATCTTACTTTCATTTAAAAACTTAGAAACCTAGGCAAGTCTGTGGAGTTATCTTGGAATGAGAGGGAGAAAGAGAAAAGTAAAAAAGGAAGAAGAAGAAGAAGAAGAAGAAGAAGAAGGAGAAGGAGAAGGAGAAGGAGAAGGAGAAGGAGAAGGAGAAGGAGAAGGAGAAGGAGAAGGAGAAGGAGAAGGAGAAGGAGAAGGAGAAGGAGAAGGAGAAGGAGAAGGAGAAGGAGAAGGAGAAGGAGAAGGAGAAGGAGGAGAAAGAAAAGAACATGAGTCAAGGGTTCCTGGGTGGCTCAGTCATTAAGCCTCTGCCTTCAGCTCAGGTCATGATCCCAGAGTCCCTAGATGGAATCCCAGGATCCAGCTTCACATCCCAGTCCCTGCACAGTGGGAAGCCTGCTTCTCCCTCTCTCACTCCTCCTGCTTATGTTCACTCTCTGGATGTGTTTCTCTCTGTCGAATAAAGAAATCAAATCTTTAAAATAAGAAAAAAAAAAAAGAACATGAGTCAAATAGTTCATTGCAAAGTAGAACGTGATATGGGAGTAAGTTTACACATCTCAGTTATACACAATAGAAAATTTTCATGCAGATTAAGGAAGTAGACTGGAAACCATGGCAGTCACTGTAGATTTTTCCTCCCTCTAATACATTTTCTATTTAAAATATTTATTTTAAATACAAAGTGGAAGTATAAACTAAAAAAGAACACATATTTCTCACAATAATTAAAAAATAATTAGGAGTGCTTGAGTAGCTCAGTCGCTTAAGCATCCAACTTAATTTCAGCTCAGGTCATGATCTCTGGGTCATGAGATGTAGCCCCACAATGGGCTCTTTGCTCAATGCAGAGTCTACTTGTCCTTCTTCTGGTCCTCCTCCTGAATACTTGCTCATGCCTGTGCATGTATTCTCTCTCTCTCTCTCTCTCTCTCTGATATTTCACCATATAATTAATTAACTAACTAATTAAATATTTTAAAAGAATTAATATTCTAGTCAGAATTGTACAAGTTAAAAGAAAAAAATGGAAAATAAATAGATCACAAATAAAACAAGTGCATGTAATAATGACAAAAGTCTAGTGTTCTATATTCAATGGCTCAGGTGGAAGACGAAGGGAGAAACATTAAGAAAACTGGAGATAAAAAAGGGTCCCATATGCACGATTTTGAGTCTGGATATTCTCCAATGAATATTAGTGAACAATTTAGTGGTGCTGCTCTCTCAAGAGCATTCTTGCTCCCTGCCATGATTTGATACAGAGGTAAGGTGGATAGCCAAGAGAATGCCGGACTTCAAGCTATCTAACAAAGCTGTAATCATCAAGACTGTATGGTACTGGCATAAAAACATATACATAGATCAATGCAACAGAATAGAGAACCCAGCGCTGGACCCTCAACTCTGTGGTCACCTGAACTTTGACAAAGCAAGAAAGAATTTTCAATGGAAAAAGGACAGTTTCTTCACTAAATAGTGCTGGGAAAATTGGACAGCCACATGCAGAAGAATGAAACTGGACTGTTCTCTTATACCAAATACAAAGAGAAACTCAAAATGGAAGAAATACCTCAATGTGAGATAGGAATCCATCAAAATCCTGGAGAACATAGGCAGGAACATCTTTGACATCAGGTGTAGTGTCTTCTTGCTAAGCACATCTCTAAAGGCAAGGGAAACAAAAACACAAATGAACTATTGGGCCTTCTTCAAGATAAAAAGCTTCTGCACAGCAGAGGAAACAGTCAACAAAAAATAAAAGGGAACCTACAGGTTGGGAGAAGATATTTACAAATGACATATTAGATAAAGGGCTAGTATCCAAGATCTCTAGAAAACTTATCAAACTCAACACCCAAAAAACCAATAATGTAGTCAAGAAATGGGCAGAAAACATGAAGAGATATTTATCTAAGGAAGACATACAAATGGCCAACAGACACATGGAAAATATTCAGCATCACTTGGCATCAGAGAAATAAAATCAGAACCACAATGAGATACCACCTCACACCAGTCAGAGTGGCGAAAATTAACAAGACAGGAAACAACAAATGTTGGTGAGGATGTGGAGAAAGGGGAACCCTCTTACACTGTTGGTGGGAATGCAAGCTGGTGTAGCCATTCAGCAAAATGATATGGAGGTTCCTCAAGAAGTCAAAAATAGAGGTACCCTACAACCCAGCAATTGCACTATTAGGTTTACTACATTTTTCTATTTATATTTTTGGACTTTAATTGATATTTAAGAACAAGCCAAGACCACTTCATTTGAGATATATTTTTTTAAAAAGATTTATTTATTTATTTGAGAGGGAAAACCATTGGAGAGTGCAGAGGAAAAGAGAGAAGCTGGAATCGCCTCTGAGCAGGGAGCCCACATGGGGCTGGATCCCAGGACCCTGGACCATGATCTGAGCTAAAGGCAGATGCTTAACCAACTGAGCCACCTAGGCACCCCAAGATATCATTTGTAATTATTTTTCCCATTATATAAATTCTATTTGACTTTATTTGGGGGGATTTCTTCTTATATCATGCAAAATTATTTATTTTGGCATATTCTTTTTTTTTTCAAATTTTGTGTCCTTCCTTCCAAATTGCGAGTTGTAAACTTTGATTACTCCAAAATTATATGACCTTTTCCTTAAAATTCTTTCATCACTTCACTCACTAAAGTATTTAAACCTGTGTTAGCATTGGGAGTTTTACTGCTGTAATAGATGTGACTCGGAAAAGTTCAGTGTTCTTTCCTCTATGGCTGCCCAGTTGTGCTAAGAGCAAGTACTTTAAATGTCCATATTTCACCAGTTTGGTAGGCTATCTTTATTGAATGACAAATTCTCATTTGTATGTAGTGTTTTTTTCTCAATATTCTATTTTATGTCATCAGAAGACTTCTGTGCCCATGCCTAGTATTACATCTTGCTGATTTTTGAGGCTTTGAAGTCCTCAGCAGAGCTACTTCTTGGGTGCATATCCTCAGTAGCTCCAGCCTGGTGGGGGAGGGGGGGTTCTCAGTACCCTGCTGAGCTCTCATCTGGCTCCTCCCTGAGATCTGCCACCTTCCTCCTCACTGCCTTCTCTGTTCTGGACACATGCTCCCGATACCTCTTAAGTAGCTTTCCTAATCAGTCCCTGTTACCACATTGCTATAGGAGTTCCCTGTCTGAAATAGTTTCCTTTCCTAATCATATACTCATAGAAATCATGTTTAGTAAATAACCAGAAGCAACACCCTATTTTTGAGATGAGAAATTGTTTCCAAGCCATGATTCTTAAACAATCTGTTGGGGGAAAAAATTGCCTTTCCTAGAATTGAAGCCTGGAATTCACAGACCATTTGCTCTGAGTCTTTTCCATGATCTTGGCTAGATTTATTTCAGATTCTCATTTTATCCTAAGCTTGAAAATATTCACACCTTAAAGATGTAAAATGGAATTGGGAAAAGACTAATATGCCTGCCAAAGGAAGAAAAATTTTCCCCTATTCAGATTACCATTGGGTTAAAATTTTAATTTTTTGAACCATGTGTAATTCATTCAACAGCTAAATCTCAGGTTGTGCAGGTGGCCATGAAGAAACCAATGGTATAATAGTTTTGTATATAAAAATAACATTTTTCATCAGATCATTTAATGCAATGGTTATACAGGCTAGCTCTAATTAGTGATCAAGGAACTTATTGTATAAGAGAACATAAGAAAAACAATTTGACCTGTCAGTCTGATAGGAACAAAGATTCCCAATGGGGCGTTTATAATACGTAAGGTATTATAAACACAAATCAGATTTGTGTCAATTCTGGATGGACTCAGATAGTAGTGTTCAGCACCCTGTTCATGTCTAAAAAATAAGATATACTGTGTACCTTACTCCATGTAGGGTTGAAGAGAAAGTATTCTGGGAAGCCTAAGAACTGTGTGGAAAAAATAAAGTACAACACATCAGAGATGCCATAGTGATGCTTCTCATTAGAAATGTAAATTTGTAAGGCAGAAAAGATCCCTGAGGTAGAGTTAACTAACTTTCACTTAAAAGAGCAGTTCATGTTTAAAAAGAACGGAATATTATAAAGGTGGCTTATATATCTTTGAAGACACAAGTGATTTTCAAATACAGTGACTGAAACATTAAATCCTCTATAGTGAAAAAAAAATCAGCAACAACCCAAAGAAGAAAGGTAAATACAAATTAATTTATTTTGTAAATGATACTAAGCTTGGATGATATTTTAAAATTTAAAATTAGTATTTAAGATAAAGTAGTACATGTATCATTTTATTACAGTGTCTTCTATATATTTCTCATTTTATTAAATAAAATTTACAATGAAATAATGTTAATAAATAATGGAAGTAAGTCACTTAGAAATGCTGAAAACTGTAATAACTAAAGTAATTTTTCTAAGTATACATAATATTATTGGAAATTTCATTTTGCACCAATACACTGTAACAAAGGTGTTGTATTTATGTATTCAACCTGATATGTAATAAGAGATTTATTTTTTTTAATTTTATTTATTTATTTGACAGAGAGAGAGAGAGATCACAAATAGGCAGAGAGGCAGGCAGAGAAAGAGGGGGAAGCAGGCTCCCCTGCTGAGCAGATAGCCCGATGTGGGACTCGATCCCAGGACCCTGAGATCATGACCTGAGCCAAAGTCAGAGGCTTAACTCTCTGAGCCACCCAGGCATCCTGTAATAAAAGATTTAAAGCAAAAAAATCCATAAAAAATGTTACAGCTATTGGGGAATCCAAAGAACATTTATTTTAAAGAATAAATGATAGAACTAAAGATTTGAAAAATAATGAAAAATAGCTTTAAATTCAATATTGTTTAAATTAAGGTTTGTGTTTCTAATATATCAAATCTGTAAATATAACTGAATCCCGAGTGCTTTCCAATACTTAGCTGAAGTACAATGTTGTTAAACCTTCCCTTAATCATTTGGAGTTTTTCACATAATGGAGGCTTGGATTTAAACAAAATCTTACAACATTAGGTTTGATTTCCCTTTAGCAATAAGAACTTAAATATTTATAAGAAGGAAAGTAGTATAATTTTGCGAGAGCTCACGGAGCAAACCTATGGTCTTCCTACTTTGTTCCACTCTTGAGAAATACATACACAAATCCTAGTATTTCATATTATACATCAATGATTTCATCATAAAAATGTTGTGTTAGTACAGTAAGAAATTATATTTTTTTAAGTACTGGAAGTAATTTTCTTCCAATGATAAACATCAAATCATTTATTTTAAATAAAAGCCATTTGTAAAAAGATACATTACGATTGGAATTTTATTGCCTTGTATACTAATCCATCTCTCCCCTTTAAGAATATGATTTTATTTAAAACATGTCTGCTGCTTTACCTAATTCCAGAATCAAATTTTCAGCC
>PITA01030826.1:0-16016 GCA_004023965.1 Spilogale gracilis | reverse complement strand
CCACTCAGCCTGTGCTATGTGAGAACCCTCGACAGCCCCTGCTCTCCCCCTCGTTTGTACCACCTCAAACTGCCCTTCAGACCCTCAGCTCTGGGACAGACCATGGAGAATCCACAACATCCCCGTCAGAGCACATGAAGTTGAATGTCATTGTGCCTGCAGACGACCGGCTCAGAGCTGCTCACGCATTTCTGCCCAGAGAAGTTTCCAGGATCTTCTGAGGTCGGACCCGCTCGGTGTGCCCCAGCCACGGGACCTCAGCTGTGCTGGGATCATGGCTGCCAGCGATGCGGGAAACAAAGGTGGACGAAAAAAATATTAAATTTCATTATTACCTATAGTCCATTGATTAGTCCTTGAAATAGGCAGAGGGACAGTGCTTTAGGGACTCAACTGCCTTGATGTTAATACTTTCCTAAGGGAAAAAGGCAATCCTAGCCCAAACCCTCTGCCCACCCCCCCAGAATCCTGTAAGTCTACTTGAACATATAAAATCTCCTTTAGAAATTTCCTTTATCTTTACTTCCCCAAGATACCTGTTGGCAGTCATCCCCCAAGCATTTGGCCCACCAAGGTACATCTGCAGGGTCTCACGTCTCAGATTTTGTTAGATGGTAACAAATGACCTTTTCTAACAATAGTTAGCCCTCTCACGGCCCTGGAAACTTTTCCTCCAAATTCCTTACAGACTTACGCTATCCTTCACCCCTTCCCAACTTGAAAGGATAGAATGGGAAACTCCCCGTGACCCCAGTGCAGCTCCTTCTGTCCATGAGTCTGGACCCTGTGCTTGAATAAAACCACCTTTTTGAACCAAAGAATCAAAAATTCTTTCTTGGCTATTGACTTCAAACTTTAATGTTCCTCCTACGTCATATGGCGCCCAACATGGGGCTTTGAGTCAAACTTGGTGAGTACTTTCTCTCCTCTTTCTGGACTCTCATCTCAGGGGCTCTTCCTCAAGGAGAATGGGCTGACGTGATCCCTTCCACGTTGACTGCTCAGGCTGCAAACCTCTTACCTGGGGCTGGTCTACAGGGAGGCGGAAGAATCAGGGGGATAGGGAGGGGATTTGGTAAATGCACTTTCTAATGCACTTTCTTTACTTTTCTGGAACCGTGGCCTCAGTAGGCTTCTTAGGTTCCCAGGGACTCTTCTTAGAGTGCTTTTTAACCCACTGGAAACAATTCGGATTGCAAAACTTGGGAAAGGACCGAGCTCCTGTAACACTGCCTGGCCTCAGGGGGATCTGTCGGTGAGCTCTCCTCTGCAGGAAACAGGGCAATCGGACCCAGGGTTCCATCATTGTTCATCCATAGGCCTTCAATGCTCTACATTAGGACCCTGACCTCAGGCCCTGTTGCAGAGTGTGCTTGCCTGAATGTGTGGGCCGGTAAGCCCCCCGCGCCTGACTTACGGGATCATTATCTAGATAGGACTCCTCCAAATAAACCCAGGCTGCTGGAGGGAAACACGGCCCTTCGAGGCAAAGCAGACTCTGACTCTCACACCCTCTCTCACTGTTCCTTCTCCCAATAGATGTGGGGCTTCACCCTCACTCATGTCCCAGGTTAATGGCTATGATTGGTGCCAACTGTGGTGAGTCTACCTCGGGATGGGGACTCTAAGGAACATTCCCAAGCCACTACCAAAACTCCCTTTGTTTCGGGGAAATTCCCTGTCTTCTCTGGTCTGACGTGGACAGCCTAGTAGAATGTGGCGTCGGCTCCTCTGGTGGGGGTGATGAGCTCTAGAACCGGAAAGCCTTTTTCCGTCTTCGGGCGGTGCCGCGAGCCACCTGCATGGTCAGCTAGGTGATTTCCCTCTGCAAGGCACGGAACACGGGCCCTCCCACAAAGTGTGAGGAGTGTGCGTGGGGCAGTAGTTTCCCCACCCTGCTTGTTTGCTACTCTTTGTATGGAAGGCTTGACATTTAAAACCATGTCTGGTGTATAGCAAATGCTTTTGTCTCTACTTACCATCATTAAAAATACCTTAATCTTAGATATCCTCCAGCTCTGTGGAGGAGACTGTCAAGGCTCTTAAATGGTTAAATAAAGGGCTTAATATAAGAAATAAAATGGTACTAACACTTGCCATGCACAGAAAGGGTCCATAAATGAAGAGTTCTGCACCCAGTCATAGAAAGGAGGCTTGAGCAAGTGCTTTTACCTTTGCAAAATAAGTTATCTTTCTCTTGACGCCAAGCAGACTAACTTCTGGTCATTATATTTATGGTGTAGCTACTCATCTAAGCTTTTTCAATTGCCTTCTTGTTTGTAAGACCTGCTTAAAAAACACCACATCATTTATATGCAAGTCTATTCCTTTCTTTATTCTCACTTTTGCAGTCTGCTTATGGCACTCCTTAGAGCATAAAATCAATAGAAAAACAATTATAACCCACATAGTTACGCTCTGATTGAGACTATATCAATACCAATATACTTCATAGTTTAAATGTAGTTACTTAGAGTTTCCACGACCACCTGTTCACCGTTCGCCTGGTGACTGCTCTCTGCCTTGCACGGCCAGGGGGTAAAACACTCCATTGAGATAAGATCAGACAGAACCAACTCTTGCCTAAAGCTAGATTGATGTGACTGCCAAAGGACCAGGGTCTGTTTCTGCAAACAATTGTTTGTTCCATAGATAAGGGATGTTCTAAGTTTATGGCTCTAAGTTTATGGCACCTGAACGGCGCCAATGCCATGGAAAATTTATGATTGGAAACTTAAGAAAATCTGTATAATCTCTTATAAAGCTCTTTGATTACCCTTCCTCTGAAATGATCTGTAACCACAAGCCTTAAATAAAGCACCCAGAAGACACAGTTTTCAGGAGATCCCGACACCACTCTTCGAGTCCCGTCTCCTCATTCAGAATCACCGATGCCGTCCCCACCTTTTGGTCCCGCCTGTTGCTGGGGCTGGCTCCCGGCAGGGCAGCACTTCCCTTCTGTTTCCCCCTGCACCACCTCGGGGGCAGCCTGCAGAACAGGCTTCCAGACCACCTTCGGTGCCTTGGGCACCTCGGCTCCTTCTCCCCTCACCGTCAAAGGAGCAAAGAAGAGCATCCCCCGGACCTAACACCACCGACTCCAGATTTCCCCACCAGGGTCCCAGTAAAAATTAACAGTGGGGAGGATCCGGGTGGAACATAGGTCAGTATTTAACCTAAGTTAAGTCTGTTGGTTTAATTAAGATAGACGCGTCTCTAAAGTCATCAGCACTAAATGTGAAACTTCTAGTCTACCGAGGTTTGCTGAAGGTCAAATAAACTCACGTTATCTTTTTTGCAATTTTTAGTCAAAAGATGACTAAACCGATGGTTAATGGTCTGATCAAAGTCTTCATGGGTAATTGTTAAGATAGGTCTCGAAATCTTCGGTAACCTGAAACTTTAAGTTTTTGCTGGATGAAAAATGGAATTTAATTCATCGGACATTTAGGTCTTCTCCAGACAGGACGAAGTGCTGAAGCAACGGTCACTGATGTAGGTCTGTGCTTTCACTTGTTATTGCCAATAAACGAAGGATATTTAAACCTGTTGGTAAACACATTTTGTGCTTTACTCACTCATAAATCTGCCATCTAAAGAATTCTTGTGTACCAGTTCGCAGTCGGTTCGACTCAGTCTTCACAGAGACCAAAGTTTCTAAAGAGTGTAAAATTCTACTAACTGTAATTAAGACTGATGGAAATAAGAGAAGCAATTCCGTGTAGAAAAATAGGAGATACTTAAAAAAGATATAAGAAATGGGAATACATTTTTGTTGAAGGTAAAAGAAGGTAATTTTGTCCTCAATGAGACTGGTTGTTTGGAAAGAAACGGCTTGGGACAAAAACTGAGTGCAACGAAAAGGTGTAGAAGATTTGTGATGGTAAAACTTTGGAAAGGAATTTTAGGTGTGATCAGGACAGTCAAAGATCCAGATGAATGAATTTTAAAGCTCAGCGGTATAAGATTGAAAGTGTGTTTTTTCTCTGTTCAAAAAGACAAGTTTTCTTGAATTGTTGGTCTGCTCTTGATAAGAAAACATAAATAGCTGTTTTCTCTTTGCCTGCTCAGAGAGACCCGTCTTTATACTTTGCCTTTATTAGGTCTTTAACATCCTTAATCTTATTTAGGTATGTGCTTTAAAACTTAATAAGGTTTTAACAAACTTGCCCGACATTGACATCATGAACAAAGCCTCAACGACTAATCAGGCTTGTTTAGGATGCTGCGTTCTGGTATAGAGTCGTCGTCACTCAATATTCTAAGTGTAATGTTTCACAGAGTAACTGAGCTTCTTCGTCGATTGCACCGTAATGAGTTTCGTATCAGATCATTAACAATGTTTATCTCTGTGTCTTTTGCCATTTATAATTGTTCTTATCATCTTCAAGGAGATTCATAAAAAGAAGTTATAGGACAAAGACAGGTGTTCAATATCTTTAAGATCAAAATGGAAATGGGTAAGAATTTCCAGAACTTAACTAAAATGCCGCATTCAAATTAAGCAAGAATTAGTAGCGCCAGGCCTAAATGAACTAAAAGAGGATTATAGTTTTGTGACTCTTGTTTGAAACGTTGCTGGTTCTCTAATGTTTGCTCTCACAGATTAAGGAAACTTTCTCTTGAGATGCCTATGACTTACAGAAATGTGGTAAAAGTATTCCTTTGGGAACAAAAGTCACATATTAAACTTTTCTCGGTACCTGAACCTTCTGAGATTCAAAAGGTGTCAGTAAGGATTCCTTCTTTCATGGCTGTCCCAGTCATTTGTATAAGCTCCATAGGAATCTGTTCTCCTCGTATAGGGCAGCGTTGGGAACACCAGAAATGGATTACGAGTCCCATGAAAATCAGGGGTCCTGACCTCATAGTGTAGTTTCTAGGGGGTTAATCAGCATATCCCTTCAAAGTTATTTCGAGTTCTAAAGATCTTTATTCTTCTGCAGCCTTTTCTATGTTTTCCAAAATTTTATATAATCAGCATGGATTATTTTCATCAGAAAAAGCCCTTATTTTTCAAATCTTATGCCTGTTCCTCAACAGGCAGCCTGAGTCCAGAGAGTGTGTTGAATATTAAAAGGAGGAGGGGCCTGGGCAGAGGGGAGTGCGGAAGGAGGGGAGGAACAGGACAGGAAGGGAGGAGCCCATGTGTTGTGGGTCCCAGAGTTATGGACTCCCGGTGGGGCAGCCGGTTCCCCTCACAGACCCTGATGCTCCTGGTCGCCATCTTCCTGGGTGAGTTACAGATCAGGGGTGGGTGTGGCGGGTGGGTGGGGGTCCAGGAAGCAAGTGTTAGGGAGGAGGCTCGCTGGTATCCACATCCGGATTTCTCCTGAGTCTTGAAGGGTTGATCGAGGGAAGGGGGGACTAGGGCCTGTCTGGGAGGCCCTCACATTCCCCAGAGGGGAAACTGCCCTCAACCCTCTTTTAGGGAAGGCAGTTCCTTGCCCTGCTCTGGACACAGAGCCTGAGATCATCAGTAGCTCAGAGGCTCACTTTCCAGAGTCCTGCTTCGTCCGTGGGGCCGTGCCTAGAATCTCGGGCCCTGTGGGCACCCCCTCCCCACCCCCCAGCCTGCCTGCGTCCCAGCGCCCAGCTGAGGAGGGCGTGTGTGTGAGTGAGGGGCCAGGACAGCCTGCCATGGTCCCTGCATTAGGGCCAGCTGGGCTGTGACTCTGCAGATGGGGGGAGGGGACAGAGTAAGGGAACAGCTCCTTTCTGTTTGTTGGTGACCTTTCCGTGTGGTTAGAGCTGTTTTCATCTCCTGTGAGGTTATGCTAAAGGCAGCCTCTTGTGAACCAGGCTCTGACTTGGTGGCCGGGACCCACCCTTGTCCCCACAGCTCCTCGCGGTGCAGAGAGGGGCTGAGCTCTGCAGACCTCCTGGGTCCCTCCCTCTGCTTCTGCCACATATGGGTGGGAAGATTCTGGTTGTGATCTCAGAGTCTGCACACTCTCCTGTCCTCCCACCCCCTCTGCCCTCCGCACGGACGGGGACACTGAGGGAGGCTTTATAAAAGCTCAGGTCCCCCTCGCCACTGGTGAGAGCCGTCGCACCTGCACGGTCCCTGCACAAGCCCCGGGTGTGAGCTCAGGACACGCCGAGAAGAGACGTGCTCTCAGGACACGCCGAGAAGAGACGGTCGCCCTCAGGTCAGCAGCGCACCATGCAGATAGAACATTCTTGTGTCCCTATTTGCCTGTCAAATGAACACACTTGCGTCTGTGCTGTTGAGAGTCCCGAGGGCAGTGACGGGGCGGGGACAGGCTCTCTCCTGTGTCCCCAGCTGCTGAAGGAGGAAAAGCGCCTGGCGGTCCTTCTGACGTGTCAGAGATCCTGAACCATTTCACACGTCAACCCCTAGGGTCCCCTCAATCTGAATCCCGTTCCTCTTCTACCCACAGATGCTGGGGCTTCCCGGTGCGGGTCCTGGAGCCTGTGGGAGGGGGCGCCGGCAGGGAGCCCAGCTGGGGTTCCTCTTGGAGACGCAGGTGCTCCAGGCTGCTGCTCTGGGCCCCCAGAACCCTGCCATGGTTGAGCCCGCACAGCGTCTGTCCCCGAGCTCCGAGAGCTGTGAGCGCGGCAGCGTGAGGGCAGCCCGGGAGTCAGACTGCGGTGTGTGCTCTGGCTGCCCAGCAACCGCGCGCCGGACGTGCCCTGGACGAGGGGACAGGTGTCCCTGCCTCGGCCCCGGGGAGGAGGGCGAGTCAACTTCCTGCTGCCGCAGCTGGGCTGCCCAGAGTCCCCGTGCTGGGAGGGGGCTGGGCGTGGCTGGGGCCGGGTGGCTCTCCCAAGGATGTCCTTGTCCACTGTGAGGAGTCTCTCCTGCGGTCTGTGAGGGACGGCTGCACACATCGCTTCAGTGTCGGACGGACGGACGGACGGACGGACGGACAGGAATGGGGCGGCTCGCACACCCGCACGTGCACAGGTCACCTTCCTGCTGGGTGAGCTCCTGCCTCCGTCTCTGGGAATCCCGCGTCCCAGCCTGTCCTGGCGCCGGGCCGCTTGCCTTCTCTTCGTTCAGGGAGCTCCCTGTTCCCAGCCCACCTCAGCTGCCTCCTGTTGATACTGAGGTGCAAATGGCAATCTTAATCCAGCCCCCAGGACCCTGAAAGTCTATTTGGACATATAAAAGTTCCTTTGGAACCTTCCTTGATCACTACCCCCGCCCATGTTGGTGATCACCCCCCGAGCATACGACCCACTGATATACATCTGAAGAGTCTCATGACTAAGGTTTTATCAGATGGTGATAAATGACATTTTCCTAACAATAGCTAGCCCCCTCAAGACCCTGGAAACCTTGCTTCCAAATTCCGTAGAGATTCACGCTTTCCCCAACTCCTCCCAACTCAAAAGTATATTATGGGCCCCTCTTCGTGACCCCGGTGCAGCTCCTCATGCCCATGGGTCCTGTCCCTGTGCTTGAGTAAAACCATCTTTTTGCACCAAAGAGGTCTTGGGAATTTTTTCTTGGCCATCGGCTTTGAACCCTAATGACTTTCTTAGATCATAACCACATAAAGGGGGCTGAAAGAAAACTGACTCTGCTGAACTTTGTACAAATATATTGAAACCGGGGTGCCTGGGTGGCTCATTCGTTATGTGTCTGCCTTCAGCTCCCTGGGATCAAGCCCCACATCGGGCTCCCTGCTCGGCGGGAGGCCTGCTTCTCCCTTTCTCACTCCCCCTGCTTGTGTTCCCTCTCTAGCTGTGTTCTCTCTGTCAAATAAATAAATAAAATCTTAAAAAAACAAAAACAAAAAACAAAACAAAAACAGATATACTGAAGCCTTAGGTGAAATGGACAATTTTCTAGGAAGCGTAATCTCCCGCTGGGGCTCCAGAGGAGAAGAGCGTCCGGCAGGTAGTCACCTGCCCTGTGAACCACTCGCTGTACTGTGTCCGCATCGCCCCCGGAGCCCGCCACACCGTGGCTGAGCCTGGTGGGGGATCTTCCCCAAGCCAGCACCTTCGTGATTTCTGGGTCCCCAGCGGGTGTCCTAGACTCTCAGGCAGTCCTGACGCTGTGTCCCTGAAGCTCAGGTCAGACCCCATGGCGTGGGGTTCAAGGCCACCGCCCCTGGGCCCCCCCTGGGACGCCAGGCAAGCTGTGCTCTGTGCCTCTGAGCACCTGCTGTGACTCTCAGGTTCCCACTAATACAGTTTTGGAATGTCGGTGAGGTTGGAGCCGACGGCCAAAGAAGAATTCTTGAGAGACCTTTGGTGCAGAAAGGTTGTTTTATTAAAGCACGGGGACAGGACGCAGGAGCAGGATGCTGCCCTAGGATTTCCAGAAGCAGCTATTTATATACTTTGGGTGCTGGAGGAAGTAAAGACAAGGGAAGTTCCACAAGACTTCCTCTGCTAAACAAGACTCACAGTGTCCAGGCAGGCTTGCTCTTGTGAGACTGGGTATCTCCCCTCGAGCAAGACAATATTAAAACAGGTGGGTGTTTCCTGTCTCAAATATTGTCAGCAGCAGCAGGTTATAAGGGCATTTGCTTTTACCGACATTTCCTTCTGACCTTGCCCCCACATCCTTCCCCACCTCAACAATTTTGACCCTTAAATCTTTAAGGTTGTTGGGTGTGGAAGATCTGATGTGTAACTTTATCCTGTTGTAAGGGCATAGAGGTGGCCCGGCCTACGGGCCCATATTGGTCAGCTGGGGGAATTTACATATGAGCGGCCAAAGGCAGAGGCCACCCCTCCAACGTGGACCGTGTATATGAACCTCCCTGCGTAGAAGGGATGGTCTGTGTGCTGGGAGCTATGGTAGGGAAGGAGGCTTGGCACCGGGCAGGGAGACGCCGGAGAAGGCAACACAGTGAGGTTCATGCTATAACGGGAAAGAGAACCCCTTGATAGTTAACGAAAATGTTCCTCCAGTCCTTTATTGTCACTGGAAGAGAAATGTGAGGTCTTCCCCAGGTTTCTGGGAATAATAAGAAGGCACGATCGTCTGTTCATTGGTTTCCCCTGAAGGCAATAGAGGTTTTATTCTGATATGTGAGCCCACAAGGAGTCCCTCTCTATTTTCACTGCTGCAGGAGTACATACGATGACCCACTAGGGACCCTTCCATTTTGGAGTTAAATGCCCTGCTGTGTCTGACTTCCAATCCTTTAAATAAATCAATAATCTAGGGTTTATATGGGGGAGGTTGCCGGTAGTTGTCAGGTTGGGTTTAGGGAGGGTAAGCTTTGCCTGTTAGTTCAGAGATTTATGAATTAACCTGGCCTCAAGTGAATAACTTAACAGAATGTTATAGTCTCCATCCATTGATAGGTCTACAGTGAGAAAACGTTTTTCATACAGTAACTTAAAGAGACTTAACTCTATTGGTTGTTTTGGGAACAGTCCTTATTCCGAGAAGCCCATCTGTAAAAGAGTAATCTAGTTCTCCTAAATCTCTAGACTTAAAATCTAATATGTACAAAGATGTGCTATTAAAACACTTTTTTAAAAAAATTTTATTTATTTGACAGAGAGAAACACAGCCAGAGAGGGAATACAAGCAGGGGAGTGAGAGAGGGAGACATGTGCTATCTCTAATTCCCGATTCCTTAGAGACATGTGCTATCTCTAATTCTCGATTCCTTGGAGACATGTGCTATCTCTAATTCCCGATTCCTTAGAGACATGTGCTATCTCTAATTCTCGATTCCTTGGAGACATGTGCTATCTCTAATTCCCGATTCCTTGGAGACATGCGCTATCTCTAACCCCCCCGAATTAAAAAGCATACAGTCAGCCGCTGCTCACAATCCCGGTACAGCTCTTTGTGCCCAAAGGTCATGTCCTGGAGCAGGTAAGGGTGAAGGTGTAGACAGGAGAGATAGAAGGTCCTGATTCCCCCGACGAGGCCCACACAGGGGGGCACATGATCAGGCTCACAGAAATCCCAGAGGTGGAGGAATGCTGCGGCGTATGAAACCAGAGATAAGTGAACACAGTGAGACCACCGCGTTATGTCTTAAATGTCCGAGACAAGGTGTCCCTGTGACAGTTCCAGCGGGACCACAGAAATGACCAGACTTCAAAGAACAAGCAAACACGGTTCTGTTTATGCCAGAGACACGAGATCTCCATTTGCAGGCCAGTTCCCAGTAAAAGACTGCCACTGACTGCGCACCGTGGGGACCCACCTGGGACCTCTCGCTCCGCAGAGCTGCTGCTCTCCTTTCTGCTCTCACTTCCCTCCATAGACGCTCACTTCCATCACCCTCTGTGTCCACGAGGTTTATTCTGTGACCTTGTGAGACAAGAACCCTGTGATCCTGCAAAGTGTGAAGCCATTTCCAAGGGCTTCTATTGGCTTCGCGCTCCATAAAATCAGCCTTCGTGCCTTAAGCTCTCCAGTCATATCTGAGGCCGCGCACGTCTCTGTCAAGTACGAGATTGCAGCCAAAGCCTTGATAAAATAAACATAAAATAACATTTCCAACGGTGTCCTGTTACAAGGAGAACAGGTTCTTATTGAACGTATGCAAATGACTATAGTTTCCATGGTACAAAGAACACTTACTGAGTCCTTTTGAATTTCAGAGGGTTCAGGGGGAAGTTAAAAGCCTTCATTTGTCCACAGAGGCATACTTTAGAATTATTTCTGTGCATCATTGATGTCTAAGAGAAAGTCTCCTTAATCTGGAAGAGCAAACATTGGAGAACCAGCAGTGTTTTAATTTTAAACAAGACTCTCACACGGTAATCTTCCTCCGTTTACTAGGTCCCATGTCACATTTTTGTTCCATTTGAGTGCAGTTTGTTTTAGTTAGTTCCAGAAATTCTTACCATTTTAGTTTTATGATTTTGAAGGTATCAGGAACCTGTATTTGTCAAAAGCCCTTTTTGTTAATTTTAGCCATTCTTACTCGTGTCAGGTGGGATCTCATTGTGGTTTTGATTTGTATTTTCTTGATGCTCAGTGATGTTGAGCACTTTTTCATGTGTCTGTTGGCCATTTGGATGCCTTCTTTGGAGAAATCTTTGCTCATATCTTCTGTCCATTTCTTGACTGGATCATTTGTTTTTTTGGTGTTGAGTTTGATGATTTCTTTATAGATCTTGGATACTAGCCCTTTATCTGGTATGTCATTTGCAATTATCTTCTCTTATTCTGTCCGTGGTCTTTTGGTTTTGTTGACTGTTTCTTTTGCTGTGCAAAAGCTTTTGATCTTGATGAAGTCCCAATGGTTCATTTTTTCTTCTGTTTCCTTTGCCTTTGAAGATGAGTCCAGCAAGAAATTGCGGCAGCCAGAGTCAAAGAGGTTGAGACGTGTGTTCTCCTCTAGGATTTTGAAGGATTCCTTTCTCACATTTGAATCTATCGTCTATTTTGAGTTTATCTTTGTATATGGTGTAAGAAAATGGTCCAGTTTCATTCTTCTACATGTGGCTCCAACAATTCACCATTTGTTGAAGAGATTTTTTTTTTAGATTTTATTTATTTATTTGACAGAGAGAAACACAGTGAGAGAGGGCAAGCAGGGGGAGTGAGAGAGGGAGAAGCAGGCTTCCCGCCGAGCAGGGAGCCCGATGTGGGGCTCGATCCCAGGTCTCCAGGATCATGACCTGAGCCGAAGGCAGCCGCTTAACCAACTGAGCCACCCAGGTGCTCCTGTTGAAGAGATTTTTTTTAATGTACTGTTGGATCCTGTTGGCTAGGATTGTGGTGAGAATTTTGGTGTCCATGCTCACCACACATTTTGGCCTGTAATTCTTTTTGGTGGGGTCTTTGTCTAATTTTGGGATCAAGTTAATGCTGGTCTCATAGAGTGAGTTGGGAAGTTTTCCTTCGATTTCTATTTTTTGAAATAGCTTCAGAAGAATAGGGATTAGTTCTTTAAATGTTTGGTAGAATTCCCTGGGAAGCTGTTTGGCCCTGGTTTCTTTTTGTTGGGACATTTTGGGTTACTGCTTCAATATCTTTGCTGGGTAGGGTTTGTTCGGGTTTTCTATTTCCTCCTGTTTCAGTTTTGGTCGTTGCATGTTTCTAGGAATGCATCCATTTATTCCAGAGTGCCTAATTTATTAGAACATAGTTGTTCATAATATGTCCTTATAATTGTTTGTATTTCCTTGCTTTTGGCGAGCTCTCCTCTTTCATTCATGATTTTATTTATTTGGGCTCTTTCTCTTTTCCTTTTGATAAGTATGACCAGGACTTTATCGATCTTATTAAATCTTTCAAAGAAACAGATCACAAGTTTCTGTGATCTGTTCTACTGTTATTTTGGTTTCTAGTTCATTGATTTCTGCTCTAACCTTTATTATTTCTCTTCTTCTGCTAGGTTTGGGCTTTATTTGATTTTTTTTCTCCAGTTCCTTTTTAGGTGTAAGGTTAGGTTGTATATTTGAGACCTTTCTTATTCCTTGAGAAAGGCTTTTATTGCTGTATGTTTCCCTCCTAGGACTGCCTTTGCTGCATCCCACAGATTTTGAACTGGCATGTTTCCATTTTCATGAATTCTAAGAATTCTTCTTTAATTTCCTGGTTGACATTCATTTTTTGGTAGGACACTCTTTAGCCTCCATGTATCTGTGTTCCTTCCAGATTTTCTCTTGTGATTGCGTTCAGATTTGCGAGCATTGTGCCTGACCCTGTGTCATGAGCTCTAGCCAGGCCAGCATCTAAGCAGGCAGCTCTGTAGCTTTGCCTCCTCATTGGTGAAAGTGGAGAGGCTCCTCTTCTTATAAACATGCACGCGACGTGATGGGACCGCAGGTCCGACAGCGGTGTCATGCTTCTCCACTTCTTTCTTCCCCATCTCAGCTATTCTCTCAGCAACCTTCCAGACTGTGGACAACCCCAGTACCTCCCACACCCTGGAAACGACTGTGGGGGCATCTGTCCAACTGCAGCTGACCTCTTCCTTGTACCCGAATGTCCGAGAGATTGAGTGGAGTTGGCATCCTGAGCCTGGGAAAGAAGAGCTCCTGGTGACCTGGAAACCTAATGCTACCGGACCTGAGTGGTATGACCTGGAGAAAAAATACAGAAGCAGGTTATCTCTGACAAAGATGGCAGTTTTGAGCATCACGAATCTCACCACAGAGATGAGCGGATCGTATACAGCAAAGGTCAAATTCCGCACAGGAAAGTCCCAGAAGGAGGTCTTTAGACTCTGTGTATATGGTAGGTGAGCCCCCGTCAGGACTTCCAACAACCACTTTATCTCAAGTAAGTTGGCCTAAGCGGGTTTAAAAAAAATCAAATCTTCTTTAGGAGTCATTGCATCTCTTTTGATCCCCTGATCCTAAAAGCTAAATTCTAAAGATGTCATCTTAGGAAAAAGTGGCTAAATGCCTTAAAAAGTACTAAAAACACATGAAATGGGGAAGGCGCAGGAAGCCATCCAAAGGATAACAAAAAACTATCTTCAGTTGCAAATTACTGTGAAACTGATTATTAGAAATACAAAATTGTATCAGAAAGATTCTTAACCAGTTATTTCAAAAACTAATTTAGAAAATCTCAAGTGACCCAAGTGTTTATGGGCAGAAACAAATCAGGAAAGCTGGACATCAGCGCAGTGAGGGGCAACCCCAGGGGGGAGCCTGAGGGTGAGAACTAGGCATTGTGTGGAACCCTTCCCATCGCTTGGCCTGCACTCCCGCCAGGAGGACTGTAGGATGCAGCCCTGGCCTAGACCAAGTAGAGATGCAGAAGGAGACAGAGTCCAGCCCCTGGAGCTCCCAGGCCAGCGAGGATGGCCCACCACCAGCAGCAGAGACCTAGGCAGACAGTGCAGGGGGAGCAGGACAAGGGGAGGAAAGGAGCAGAGCCTAGGGTGTCCACCTGTCCAGCCTCTCGCTCATCCGTCCCGTGCTCTGGGCACTGTGGCAGCCTCCTCGCTGTCTTCCCTGTCCCTGGTCTTCCCCTCCAAATCCCCCACCACCTGGCTGCTCTGTTGAGCTTTCAGAAATGCAGGACCCTCCCGTCCTTTCCCTGCCTACAGCCAACCTGCTCCTGCCCCTGCTCCACAGGATCAAGGGCATCAGGAGAAGATGTCTAACCTGCCCAGGATCTGGACCCTGTCTGTCCAGCCGCATTTCCAACACTGTCCTCTTTGTGCCCTGCTCCCATGTGCTGCCTTCCATCCTACCTGGCTGCCCACTCTTTCCTCCTTCCCAGGTGCTGGAGACACTTGGGGGCCTGCCCATGTCTCACCCCTCCCCTGCATAGTGAGCAAATATTCCCATTTCCAGTTCTCTCCTGGACCATCTTTCTTTCTGCCTTGCCCTGGATTACTGGGTGTGGGCTACTCTCCACCGCCAGCCCTGCTCCTGGCCCCGCCCTCGTGGCACCTGCCTGAGGTTCTACTCAGTTCCCAGGAGACATTCAGCAGGTGTTCTTCAACTGGATAAATGTGTGCAATAAGTAAAGGAACATACAGAAACACGTGTAATTTTCCCAGGAGTGTTGATTCTTCAAGCTTGATTCACAGTCCCTCACCTGTTGAAAAGAGCATGTAACAAACATTCGTGTAAACCAGCTGCTGAACAAATTCATTCCTAAAAGCAGAAACTTTGTAAATACCTGTGTGCATCTCCTGACACTTTGTAACAGACATTCCATTTTGTTTCATATTTAAATTATTACCTGTTAATCAGTTCAGATATTTTAAGGAAGCTACTTAAAAGTATCATTTTCCCTAGTTACATGCTGTGAGTTTGGGAGACTGCAAGTTTGTGTTGTTACTAATCTCCCGATCAGGGGTTGGTCAACTGTAGCCATTGGTCACATAAAAACATGTCTTTATAAATAAAGTTTTATTAGAACACAGCCACATCACTACATGTGTATGTTGTATTGGCTGCCTTCTCCCTGTGGTTGTGACTGAGTCCATACGGCCAGCGATATCTTACATACGTACTATCTGACCCTCAGCACTAAGTCTGCCTCCCCCTGCGTGGATGCCACTGTTAACACAACAGATGCATGTGACTTTGTAGGTCTCCATGGGAGTTAAGAAGGTAATGGAAGGTGCTTGGAGCTGTTCTTGGGAGTATCCACCTGCTCCAGAAAAGCTAATCACTTTTTTTTTCATTTGTTAATGGAGTAAATTCCACTAGTAAATTTCCTAATTACGCTGTCCTTGTATTCCTACAATAAATCCAACATGATCATGAAGTATCATGTAATTTTATTTGCAAACATTTAATTTAGGAAGTTTAAGTTCTGTGTGTGATTGACCGTAGCCCATGGATTAGCAGGTACATCTGTCCTGTGGGGGGTGTGGGCTTCTCCTCGTCTGCCCTGAGGGTAGTGCCGAGCCATGCTCCCACAGCCTGACAACCCTCAGCCTTTTCTAGGCTGGAACACTGTCTGCAACACAGGGATGTTATTTTCCTTGGCCACGGGGCCGTGTTCACGCCCAGAACTGTGCCCTTCACACCGTTGATGAGGACGGACTGTTAGCCACCTTCTTAATTTCTTCTAAGTTGGGGTTGCCACATTGTCTTTCTGGAATTTTGATCACTTCACGTTCCTAGAAAGGCATTATTTCACCCACATCTTTAAATCTATTAATGTGTTTCTTAAATAGTGGTTCCCTGTAATGTTCAGGGTTGTTTCTTATCTGTATTTATGCCTTGATCCTCATTCTTAGTGACAGTTATATGTAACATTGACTTTTTGTTCAGACATCAGTATTTTGCTTTTGGTTGGTCTTTTTATTTAAATCCACTTTTGATATTGCTGATTAGTCTTCATTATCGTCACCTGTGCATTGAGGTCAGGAATACGGTGACTGGTGCGAGCCCCCGGCGTGGCCTTTGACGGCAGGTGCGTTCTTGTTCCTGCAATAGGAAGTCAGGCGAGGGCAGTTGGTGGGGCCCGGCCGTTGGCTCAGCGCAGTCCCCGGGCTCCCGGGCTCCCCATCTCTCTGCTCCACCATCCTGGGCATGAGGTCTTGACCTCCTGCTTCTTCGTCATGGTCCAGGACAGCTGTGGCTGCAGACCCCAGACCACAGGTAAGATCAGCAAGGAGAAAAAGACCAAGGGC
>PITA01030825.1:0-16022 GCA_004023965.1 Spilogale gracilis | reverse complement strand
TCGGGCTCAGATCCCTGGTGGTATCTTTGGGGATCTCAAAATCTGGGCATAACATTTGGGGAGCTCTTCCAGGGCCCCCAAGACCCTCGAGGGACCTCCGACACAAAGAGCCTGACTGGCCACAGTAGAGGTCTGTCTGTTTGTTCTCTCTTGTGTGAGCTCATTACTGGTATTCTGGTAGTGCCCGACGTGGTCTAGGTGGACGCACTAGTGGACCAAGGGCCAGAGGATTCAGAAGACATTCCGATCCTCTCTAGAGGGACGTGGAATCCCCGCAGTCTGAAACTAGGGATGTGGAACCCCCTCAGTCTGAGATGAGGCCCGTTGCTCCTGCCGGTTAGAGCAAGACTGTCCTTTAGCTTTCGGTTTTGCTTCCACAGAGTTGGACGATTGTTCTTGCGTGCCCTCTGTGGTCTGTTTTTGTGTCCTTCTATTTTATTCTGGACTTACTGGACAAACATTATGGGACAGACTCAGACTACTCCTCTCGGTGACCCATCTATGGTTGCCAGGGGGATCGGGGTCCCCCTGGGCTAGGCGGTTGCCAGGGGTTTAAGTCCCCCAGCCTAGGCAGTCATGTTTGAAGACCGTCCTTTGACGGAAGGGGAGCCAGATCACTTCCCATTAGTCAGGGGCACCCAGGGGGGGTGTCCACCTGTTTGAATGTGATGAGTGCCTAAGTGTATGAGTGTGTCTGTACAGCTCCACCGCTTCCGCTTTGGAGTCTGAGTGGGCTGCACCGCAGCCACAGGGCCTACCAACCCGCAGGAAGCTGTGCCTGGGGCCTGCAGGCCCATGGGAATGGAAGGGCTGCAGCTGAGGCGAGGTGGGCCTCGGGCGAGTGTCGGAGCCCACACCAGAGGCTCCGGGGGACCAGCGGCTTGGCTCAGCACAAGCAGGAGGCTCAGGGGGTGGCCCGGCATGGAACGTGGGTGCGGGCGAGCGGGAGGTGGTGACAGCTGCACTAACTTGCAGGCAACTGAAACTGTTTATTTTAGAGACCTGTGTTTCAAAACTGACTTCTGGTGTAACAGTTTGCAATCAGTTACTCCTTAGTCTTCACTGGAGATTAAGGTTTATGAGAAGCGCAAAATTCTGTTAACTGTAACAAAGAGTGATGGAAAAAAGGGAAGCAACCCTGTATGTGGAAAAGTAGGAGATCAGTAAAAAAGATAAAGAACGGGAATGCATTTTTGTTAAAGGTAAAAGAAGGTAATATTGTCCTAAATGAGATGGTTGTTTAAAAAAAAATATGGTGTGGGACAAAATCTGAATGCAAAGGAAAGTTGTAAAAGGTTTGTGGAAGGAAAACTTTAGAACAGAATTTTAAATGTGGTTGGCATGAACCAAGATTGAAATGAATGGGTTTTTAAATATTTAAAATATAAGATTGAAACTCTGCTTTCTCTTTGTTCAAAAGGCAAGGTTTTCTCCCATTGTTGGTCTGCTCTTGATAAAAAAATGTAAATAGTTGTTCTCTTTGCCTGCCCAGAGAAACCACTTTCTATGATTTGCATTTATCACCTCTTTCAAATCCCTACTCCTATTTAGGCTTTTCCTTTAAAACTCTAAGGTTTTACCATACTTCCCGAGATTTAAATCATAAATGACGTCTTCTTAACTTAGTAGGCCTTTTATTTAGTTTGCTAAGTCACTTGGGAAGTACTGTTAGGCAAATGAGAAGTCTTGGGTTACATTGAATGGGTGCTATAACTATTCTGGAGGTAATGTGCCTTACCTACAGTTTTAATGTACTAGTATAGGATCATCACTAAGTGTTCTGACTATTGAAGTGTTGTGTGTCATAGAAAACTAAGCTTCCTTTTCAGTCCTATCATGGTAACTCTCAAATTGGATCATTGGAAATGTCTGTTTCTGAGTTTTTACGATTGTTATTGTCTTGCAAAATGAATTTCATCTGCAAGGAGATTCAGGTAACGGTAGGGAGAGTCTCCATTTCTACAGCCAGGTTCTGTTGGGAGGACTCCGGGTGGCTCCAATGAGGCCCATAAATTTATCCAAGATTAGTGTGGTGACTCAAGGTAAGGATGACTCCTCAGGGCCTTTTCTGGAAAGGCCTATTGGAGCCTCTAAAATGTACAGCCTGATTGACCCTGAGACACCCAAAAACCAGAGGGCAATTAACTTGACCTTTGCTAGCCAGTCATCCCCAGACATAAAAAAGAACTACAGAAAATTAAGGGTTTTAAAGTAAAAAAAAATTGACCAAATTAGTGTGCATAGAAAACAATAGGAATGCACAGGGGGATGAAAGGCAGACTAGGAAAATAGTTAAGGTTTTGGCATTACATGAAGTGGGATGAGAGCAGTGGAAAGGCTGGTAGGAAATGGTCAATGAAAGGAAAAGCTAGGGGTGCCTGGGTGGCTCAGTTGGTTGGGCGACTGCCTTCGGCTCGGGTCATGATCCCGGAGGCCCGGGATCGAGTCCCACATTGGGCTTCCTGCTCGGCGGGAGGCCTGCTTCTCCCTCTCTCACTCCCCCTGCTTGTATTCCCTCTCTGGCTGTGTTTCTCTCTGTCAAATAAATAAAATCTTAAAAAAAAAAAAAAAAGGAAAAGCTAAAACACAGAGAAAACAAAAGCTAAGACTTAGATTCAGATCAGGGTACTTACTGCAAGGAGAAAGGACACTGGGCCAGGGAATGTCTTAAGAGGAAAGTGGCAATGCTGGCCACCAAAGACTGAAGGGGCTGTGGTGCAGAACCCCTCCCCGAACCTCAGGTTAGAGTTAAGGTAGAGAGAAAATCAATTGGCTTTTTGATGGACATGGGAGCTTAATTTTCATTGTTGCTAAGGCCTATGGGAAAACTATCTGGATAGGAAACCTGGATTCAAGGGGCAAATGGCACAGAAATGATAAATGGACAACAGAGAGGACTTTGAATTTGACCTCAGGAATCATTAAACATCGATTCCTATCTTTCCTAATGCCTTGTATAACCTCATGGGAAGAGACCTTCTCCACAAATTACGGGCTGGCATCCAGTTCTCGGAGGGAGACATGACCATGACTTTGAGGCAACCTACTGAGCAGACGCTTGTGGCAGCAGTAGATGAACACCTCCTTTATGAGCCAGTCTCAAAACCAGAGGAGACAGAGAAGGGAGGACTTCTCCAAATCCTGCTGGTCGAGTTTCCCAAAATCTGGGCAGAGGGAAAGACTCCTGGCCTGGCCAGGGATGGCCTCCAGTACTGGTACAGTGAAAAGCAACTGATAAGGCTGTTCATGTCCAGCAGTACCCCCTCCCCTGGGGAGCAAAGGAAGGGATCAGAAGATATCCATCCAGCTGTGCCTAACTCCTATACCCTTATCTCCCTCCTAGGTCCCAAGAGAACTGTGCATACAGTCCCAGATCTCAAGGATGCTTTTTTTTTTTTTTTTTTTTTTTTTTTTTTTTTTTTTTTGCATACCTCTGGCAAAGGAGTCTCAGCCTCTCTTTGCTTTTGAGTGGTCTGACCCACAGGAGAGATTCCAGGGACAGCTCACCTGGAATCAGGATCTTTGACGAGGCTCTACATGAATATTTACATGAGTACAGGACAGTATATTAATAGCTTGCTGAGGACTGTGAGTCATGCCTGCGGGAGGACGACAGCTCTTTTACAGACTCTATGGGAAAAGGGTATGGGGTGTCAGCAAAGAAAGAGCAGCTTATTGGAGCCATGGTTTACAGAGATTGCCTGCCCCTCTACAAGCTAAGGGAGGACGCACTGCAATAAAATGGAGTGTCAGGTGGTAAATGCAGGAGGAACCAGGTTGGGGAGAGGGAAGAGCGAGAGGAGTAGGGAACCAGAAGTTTATTGGGAAGTAGATGTTACAGAAATGAAACAGGGAAAATATGGACACAAGTACATGTTAGTTTTTATGGATACTTTTTCAGGCCAGGTAGAGGCTTTCTCCACCAAACATGAGACGGCAGGGGTGGTAGCCAAAAAGCTACTAGAAGAAATAATTCCTAGGTTTGGGTTGCCTGTCACGATCGGGTCAGATAATGGCCCTGCATTTGTGAGTTCAGTCTCATGGGCGTTGGCCAAGGCCGTGGGCACAAATTGGAAACTACACTGTGCCTACCGGCCCCAGAGTTCCAGACAAGTAGAGAGAATGAACCAGACTCTTAAAGAGACCTTGACAAAACTAATCCTTGAGACTGGTGGTGGATGGGTGGATCTCCCTCCCTTTGCCCTCCTTAGGGCACGGTACACACCATATGTAAACAAGGTTACCTCATTTGAAATAATGTTTGGGAGACTCCCTCCCTCTGCCCATGGCTAGAAGAGGTTGCCTTGGCGGAAATGACTGAGCAGTCTGTACTCCAGTCATTGCAAGTGCTGCACTATGTCTTAAAAGGAGCTCACATGGGAGTCTGAGCTGCCCACTCTGGGACGGAGGTTGAGCCACACCCTCATCAACCTGGAGATTTAGTCTGGGTGTGCCGCTACCAGGTGGGAAACCTAGAATCTTGCTGGAAAGGGACCATTTACTGTCATCCTGACCACCCCTATGGTAGTAAAAGTAGAAGGCATCAGGACCTGGATTCACGTGTGTCACGACAAATGAGTTGAGGACAAGGATGCCCCGCCCCCGAGATGGACAGCACTGCCGATGGACCCTGCCGACCATGGACTGAAGCTAAGACTCAAAAGACAATAACTTTGATGTTACTTTTTTTTTTTGAGATTTTATTTATTTGACAGAGAAACACAGCCAGAGAGGAAACACAAGCAGAGGGAATGAGAGAGGGAGAAGCAGGCTTCCCGCCGAGCAGGGAGCCCAATGTGGGGCTTGATCCCGGGTCTCTGGGATCATGACCTGAGCCGAAGGCAGTCGCTTAACCAACTGAGCCACCCAGGCCCCCCTGATGTTACTTTTATTGTTGCCTAATGATATGGGAGCTTCTGAGTCACTTGAGAGTGATTATATTTGAGAGTGATTGTGAACATTTTTCCATCTGTGTGCAACTGGTTATGATTATTAACCTTCTCTCCTACCCTTTACTGGGTAATGAAATTGGTAATGGTAGATTTTGTTTATAGATTTAAATGGATTTTTGGCTGTTATAAGTTTGGAGTATAGATCTGGGAAAGAGGTTTTATTTAGCAAAGGGTCAAAAATTTGACCTGTTCCGAAAGAAAAAGGGGGAATGAAAAATCCATCTTTCACTTAGAGGAGTCTCTTACATCCCTATCAGAAGTAGTGCTCCAAAACAGAAGGGGTTGGACTTATTATTAATGCAGCAAGTGGGACCATGTGCAGCCCTGGGGGAGAAATGTGGCTTCTATGTTTCTATGTTGACCACTCGGGTGTTGTAAAAAAAAAAAAAAAAAAAAATCTGTGACCATCATGAGGGAAGGGCTGCAAAAGCAGAAGCTAGAAAGGGAACAATGTCAGTCCTGGCATGAGTCTCTGTTCAGCTGGTGCCCTTGGTTAGCCACCCTCGTCTCTGCCCTCGACAGGCCCCTTGTAATCCTACTGTTGCTGTTGACCGTCGGCTCCTGCATCATCAACAGGTTAGTTCAATTTGTCAAAGAACGTTTAGGGGTCATTCAGATGATGGTCGTATGTGCCCAGTATGAGCCAGTAGTGGCAGAAGGCGAGGTAGAGATGCAAACCGACCCATGACTGGGCTGTAAGTTATAAGACAAAGGGGGAATGAAAGAGCAGAATAAAAACTGACTCCATCTTCGGTGCTGTACCCTCCATCTGTGTAGATCCCTAGCTTGACCTCCCCAGAAAAAACGCGCATGAATATTGCCCAACCCTGGCCTAGCCCACCTAATGCAACTGATGCTTAGCCAATCAGTATAAGCCACCAACATCACCCCTCCTATTGCCACCTGCCCCCTATAAAACTATTGTGCTTCTGAAAATCACACTTTTCCTCTGCCTCTTGCTGCTGTGTTGGTGTGAGTGGGAGACTGAGCCCGAGCTAGCTCAAATAAAGGCTCTTTGCTTTTGCATTGGACTCGGCTCCCTGGTGGTCTTTGGGAATCTCAAAATCCAGGCATAACAAGACCATGACCTGAGCTGAAGGTAGACACTTAACTGACGGAGCCACCCAGGTGCCCAACAGATATGTTTTATGATTAAGCATTCTCTAGCAAGAGCCAAGACAGTGAAGAGGCACTGAGGAGGGAATTTGGAAAAAAGGGTTTGGGTCACAGCTTTTCTAGTTGGTTATGGCCTTTTAGTGTTTTGAGATTGAGGTAAGATCTTAGTATTTGGGCTAGTGGGAATCAATCCTACTACCCTCAAGATAATCTAATACTTGAAAATGTAAATGTTAAATTTCAAGTGTCAGATCATGAAATCTTCCCTAATTTTATACTAATTTTACCTGAAATTTTTCCACTCCCTCTCTCCTATGGGCCCCCAATATATGGTTGCTTTGCTCTTTCTCATCTCATTCCCTCATTTTATCCCAATTATATAGTTCCTCTCATTTCTGGAGTCCAGGGCCTGTAGTGGAGGAACTGAAGAGCAGAGAGGGAAATGTGGTTCTTTCCTCGGTTGTCTTCCTACACATCAGCTGGGTACAACATCGATTTCCTCAATAGATTTCCACTTCTTTTGTGTCACTCATGTACTTGCTAAGTATGTCTAGGATAACCAGAATTTAAGCGAAATTCTGAAATTCAGTTGTTCTTTCAGTAGTACTCAGGTTAAAAAAACACAACTAAACTAAACTTTAGATGTTGCTTGTATGATTTCTAAAAAAAACTATTTTTCACTACTTACAGAAGCAATGCTTTGAAACTCTCAAAGAATAGGCACTTGGGAGAAAATATGAAAGGTGCCTAAAGGATATCTCTACTAGAGTTAGTCCTGGACAAGAGAAACATGGTTCAAATAATCACTGGTGGCAGTGGAAAGGCAAATAAGAAATTCAGTCACAAACTCCACTGAGCAATGATAATGTTCTGGAGATATAAAATATGGTTTGTCTGCCCTTGAAGGTTCACAATCATGGGGTAAATACAGACAGAACAAGCAAATCAAAGACTTGGGACCAAACTAAGATGGATCTCTAGACAAAACAGACTAGAAGAGCCAGTTCTTAAATCCCAGACCCTGGTGTCCAGGTTGGCCATTTGTCAATCTCACTTGCCAGCAGGTGGAGGCAGTGAGGAAGGAGTTCATGACTGAAGAGACAGGAAGCTAGGAACTCAACTGGGAAAACAAAATCTTTTCTGGAATCATTCCAGAAAAGACTTAGTCGATGCTAAGTCTTAAAGTATTATTAGAAGAGTAAGATACTTCAATTATATCTTGGTTCAGTACATTTTGTCGGCTTACTTATAAAGCCAGTTATTATATTTAGGAACATTAATATGATAAAATGAATTGAAACAAATTTGAAGGAAGGTTTTTTCCCATAACTCATACATTTTGTTGTACTCTCTAGGTATGATGAGCAATCCCTAGACTTCCATTACTGAATAAGTCTTTGCCCTAGTACAAACATGCACATACATCCTTGAGGATATATTAAAGTGTTTTTAGTAAATCCATTTATTTATTTATTTATTTTTAAAAGATTTTATTTATTTATTTGACACAGAGAGAGAGAGATCACAGATAGGCAGAGAGGCAGGTAGGGAAAGAGGAGAATGCAGGGTCCCTGCTGAGCAGAGAGCCCAGTGTGGGGCTAGATCCCAGGACCCTGAGATCATGACCTGAGCTGAAGGCAGAAGCTTTAACCCACTAAGCCACCCAGGCACCCCTAACAAATCCTTTTAAAAGTTGATCCACAAAGAAAACTTACAATATGACAAAAAGCACTTGAATGTTCCTTATATAAATTGCCATGTGCTCTGGAGGAGAAAGATGAATTTGATGGTGGCCCTTAGGTATGTGTGGTAGGTTGGAGGAGGGAGGAGGACAGAAAAGGCCTGGTTAAGCCACACTAAATAGAAAAAAGGAAAAAATAAAAAACAAACAAAACCCATGTGTACTAAATCTAAAAATTACATATATGAACATATTTCTTAAGAAATTAAACTGAATTTTAAAAGTATCTTTAAAAAAGTCATATTTCTCAAGCATCTGCATAAAATTTTTAAAAAAATAATTAACAAACTTTTCCTTAGGATTCAGAAATATCCTTTGTTACCAAGAATGCATCTGGACTAAATATTTGCTGCATTGTATATTATCTAAAAGGATCATGCCCCTTGTATCATATTTAAAGAAAGAAAATTAATTTATTATTTCTTTAAAAGATGCATGTTGAGTGCCTACTGTAAGCCAGGGATTTAACACGGAATAAAACACTTCAAAATCCTTGTCCTTGTGCAGCTTAAATTCTAGTGCCAAAGAAAGAATATAAACAAAAATAAAAAGTTTAATATATAATATGATATTTGGGGATACTGTCTACAGACAACTATAAATTAGGGGAAGTGTGGGTGCCTGGGTGGCTCAGTGGGCTAAAGCCTCTGCCTTCAGCTCAGGTCATGATCTCGGTCCTGGGATTGAGGCCCGCATCAAGGTCTCTGTTCAGCAGGGAGCTTGCTTCCTCCTCTCTCTCTGCCTGCCTCTCTGCCTACTTGTGATCTCTCTGTCAAATAAATAAGTAAAATCTTTAAAAAAAATTTAGGGGAAGTGGAGAATACCAGAATATTGCAACTTAATATAGGAAGAGAATGGCAAAATCCACATTATCTTCATATTTGGGACTAGTATCAGTAAGCTGTTATTCCTGAGAAAGATTAACTCAGGATCTCATTAGAGTGAGAAGCTTTGCTCAAGGGTACCTTATTTATGTTTGGACTCTGCTTTATTCAGTATTTAATTTATTCCTAAGCAATAATTTGGCTTAGATGATTCAGCCTAAACAACACACGGCTGCGAATGTATTTTTCTTCCTTCTATTTTCCTTTAAGAGTAACTGTGAGCTTAGCTGCTGTAAAACACCAGATGGAAAGGAAACAGTTCAACACCATCTTTTCTTCATCTGAACTGCCGTGATACTCAGTTTCTCATTGGGCCCAGGAACATGAAATTTCCAGGCCTCAGATGTGGTCACATCTATCCTCTGCTGACGACTACGGATTTGCCTTCAAATGAACCACAGGAATGTTCATTTCTTAATAATCAACAGCAGCTTTTCTTGTAATGTGTTGTTTTGTTTTTACTTATGGACTAGCAGCATCAGTCCCAATTTCTAGCCTCAGCTGGCAGGTCACTTTAACTTTGGGAGTTTTAAAAATCACCAATACTTAATTATGTCTAACTCTTGTCGAGGGCTATGGATGAAAAAACCCCCACATCTTCCAGTGTCTTGAAAAAAAGATGACAACTCAGATCAGTTCCTATGGATCATCTTTTTAGTGATCTTGCCCAGCTTCCATATCATGCATGGTGTCATGCTATGACACCACCTGAAGTGATGGACCATCTAATGAATTATGATAGGAGGGTCTTCTCCAGCAAATCTAAGCTTAGAGTCAAACTTAAAGTTGGTCAAACTGGGAAAAGAGTCCACTCCCATTTCATGACCAAAGGTCATAAAATCTGTCATTAATATTGCCCCAGAGGAATAAACTTTCCCTATGCTTCAAAAATACATACTAATGAGTACAAATACATAATAATGAGTATAATAAATAGTCATAATTATTCACCTAATTCTACATAATTTTGGCTGTGTGATATTGAGGTAAGGAATTTGAAATTAACCACACCCCAGAGAAATAATACAATGCAAATAAATAATGAGGATGGGGGTTTGTTCACTTAGAACAATGTCTCATATTCAAGAAGTGCTCAGTAAATGTTTGACTAACAAATGAAAACTAGTATCTGTTCATGTCAAATAAATCTGTGGAGAAGTCAATGTCACATCCATGCAAACTCTCTTTTTTATGGGAAGAAATGGCTACTGAAGAAATTGAGTAATTTAAAAATAATTTATGAAGATTATAATAAAGCAATATTAAAATTACTTTAAAGTGTTTGTGCTACATAGCAAGATTGTCAAGTGTTTGTGAAATATAAGAGATAATTTAATTTTTAGAACCTAAGCAGGAGGCATTATTCAAATCCACATACATTTTTTTACATTTGTTATACAATGGTATTTTCTTTATTTACAAAATAATCATCTTCACATATATACGCTTGCATGCTTTTGGCAAAGCAACTGGATTAGACTTTGGCTTTTTTCAGTCACCCTATTTTTTTTTTAAAGATAACAATTGAGAAAAAAACCTGTGAACAGACTTTTAAATGCCAGATCAAGAGCTCTATCAAAACTTTCCCATCCTCCCTTGACAAATAATCTGGTTTTATTTACAGCACCACACTAGATTGACTATTTAAAAAAATTCCTTTAGAGGAAAGTGGAGGAATAGTTGCATACATCCTGCATCTAGTGATGTGATTTTGAAAACGCGTAGAACTGGTGTGCAATTACCCTTCTTCCATGTCTGAGGGTTATCACATGAACTATTCTCTCCTATCAAACACCAAGAAGATGAGGGCTCTGTGCTTGAATGTCTACAGTTCCTGGTGTGGAATCCTTCCTTCCCCCAATAACTGAAATAAATAAATGCCAGTAGAAATAGTCCTTTTCTTTCCATGCTGGACAGAGTAGAACATATGTTTTTAAGAAATATTTATGATACTGAAGAACCTGAGATGACCCCAAATATACAGAGAAGTTTAAGTTAATGTAATAGTGATTCTTCACACCACCATGCATACTACTGGAGGAAATTTTACTGTTCTCTAACAGATGTAAGGAGATTCATTGAACTGATAAAGACTAAGTAAAATTCCTCCTAAAAGTGAATTGGGTGTCCAGGTGAGGAGAGTCTCTACCTTATATATAAATTTTGCCTAAACCTAAATTAGGAATTGTTGATATTCATTGACAAAATGAGATTAAGAGTACCAAATACAGGATCTTAGCATGTAAACCATTGTTATTTCAAAATGTTTTGAGAACATACCATATATATATAATAAATTAGACTCTATGTGCATTAAAGTTTCCACAATGTGTACTACCTATAAATTCTATTAGTAACCATATTAAGTAAAATTGTTTTATAATTGTAATTTAGTACTTATTAGCGTATGAATTTATTGAGTCATATCAGATGGAATTATTCATTTTTCATATTTTTGGGGTTGACTTATGTGATTTAATTGTGTTAAAACTGTACTAAAAGTATATAGAAAATTCAAATTGTAGCACTTTAAAATTATAGCCTGTATATTAGTAAGACATGTAATTGTCATAACATTTATTTATTTTACAGAAGTACTCTATCTTGTTTCCTCTCCATGAGATACAATATTTTAAAATAAATAATAAAGTACACCAAAGACCCAACAATAACTAATATCTGCTATTCTTAATTCTATGGGGGAAATGAACAAGGCCTCATGTCCTTTTTGAGAAACAATGTAACACATTTCTACTCATATCCTTTAGTGGTCATGAGACAACCACAAGGAGTGATGTGCAAGCATATTTTAGAAACCCAGATAAAATAACTACAGAATATAAAAACTATACTGAGTTGGTTATGAACATTTTGCATTGTTATTCTCATTTCTTTATTTAGTTAAATAAATAGATAGGTCAAATATAAGACAACATGGTACCACTATTGGATATATCCATATCCAGACATCCAACTAAAAAAGAAAAAAAAAAAAAAAAAAGCTTCCATGTTGTTTATTGATTTAGTCAACATATAAACTCTGTATTTCCATCCAATCAAAAATTAAAAAAAAATGGAGGGTACACTGCCTTTGAAGACCTTTCATTTAACTAGGGATCTACATTCATGAAGGGAAAAATACACATTGATAAGGCCAATTTGACCTTCAGGACTTTCTAGCTCTCTTACTCTCCCAGCACTTACCACTTTACAATCAAGTCATGTTGACTGGTTTACTGTGTCTGCAAGTTTTTATGGACATCTGCACTTGTCGCAGGGCATGATTTTTCTATGTGCTTCATACTGATGTCAGTGTCCCTACACTCTATTTTGCTTTTTTGAGAATATGAGACTCCTGTCCCTTGGACATTTTCAGGGATAAAATTTCCAGGCCTCACATAGATCATCAAAAAATTCCCTGGGATGTTTCAAAAGTTTTACAAAACTGCTGAAACTGTCTTTAATATAAGTTAAAGCGAGTATTTTTTTTTTTGTTGTTGTTGTTGTTTTTTTTTGTGAAGGCAGCTGTTTCCTGATGTTGTTATGCAGTTACACAAGAATATAATTAGCATTTTTAATGTGTCTCTAAATTTCAATCCTATTCTAACTACTGATAGATGTATCATAACTATGAAGTAAAGATGAAAACTGCTTTGCATACTGTTTATGAGCCATATGTAAACTGGCTACTCATATTTTGGACACTCATGTCCATCATATTTTTAGACCCATGTATAACTAAAAGATCTGAAAGAATTCTTGGGGTACCATGTTTGGCTTTCAAGGACAGTAGTGACAGCTGTCCACACTATGGACTAAGTGCTAAGTATAATTAGCAACCCCCTGCACCACCCAGCAATGATGTAGCAATTTATACCAAATGAAGTCAAGATTTGATTTCTGCGTATTTCAAAATTTAGAGCTTAAGATATATTTTAAAAATACTCAGAAATTTTCTAAATGTTAAAATGTTCTCCTAAGTATTCTTACATATTTAACTTCATAATCACTGGGCTCATGTCCTAAAATATTTAAATCTTAATAATTTCTGTCTAATGAAGACATGATAAATTCCCAGTCAATAATAATATTGTTATATGTTAGTCAGAAAACCTTCAAGGGCAGACAAACCTCATATTTTATAACTCCAGAACATTATATCAGAACATTGTATCAGAAAATGAAAATTGTATCAAGTTATATAAAACCATAATTTCAACACTTAATTTTAATTCATGGACTTGATAAAATTATAGTTACTAATTTTATAAAATGAATAAGATTTATTCTAAGATTTAAAATTGAAGATAACAGCATTTAAACATGTGAAAGAACATCATCTGTCCCAATTCTATTCACCCAAAAATATTTACATAAAATATAAAAATATATTATTATTATTATTATTTGCCTTTGTAGTCAATACAAAATTTAGTCAATCAATACACCTTAAGGTCTTGAGATCAAGCCCCATGTTGGGCTGTATGCTCAGTGGGGAGGCTGCTGGAGATTCTCTCTCCCCCTCTCCTTCAGCTCCCTCCTCCTGCTTGTTCATGGATGTGTGTGCACATGCGCTCTCTTCCTCTCTCTCAAATAAATAAATCTTTTAAAAAATGTAAAAAAAAAAAAAGACCAACTTAATATTAAGTGACAAGGAATCCTCCAAATAGAAATATTGATGTCTCATCCCCCATTATTGATAGTATACATAAAGTTTATAGTAGAAAATAAAAGGTTCATTATGTAGGTGAAAGGTTAGAAATTATGTTTCCCTTCTGCCAGAGATAGAGAAAGGCGTCTTCTCTCAAATACACCAAATTGTCAGTGACATTGCAATTAGAGCAATGAGCTCCTGGTGGTGAGTCTGGTCTAGTACTCCAAACAGAGGTGAGAACTCCCTTACATGGTTATGATGAACGACAACACAAACTGTCCAAAGAGCAAATTGTTCTCAAGTGCAAAAGGTCAAGTAAAGAAGAAAAGCAGTTTTGACAAAGTGAAGAATGTACTGGGCAGTCTGGGGAGAATTCGAGCTGTCAAAATGAAAAAAACCTCTTATTCCAAGTCAGAAAAAAATTTAAATAACCATAAAAATAACCAAGCTAGAGTAAATGAAAACTGTCTTTTTAAACAGAAAGATAAAACTTTTTTTCTCAAGTGCTTTATGATGTCATCCAATCCTATATTGAAGTTATTTTAGCTATTCTGGTGTACTATTGTGGAATCCCAAGAACTTAGTTTTGCTACTTATAAATCAAAAGGAAAGTAAACCTTTCTTTTTTGAAGGTTTCTACTACTATTCTCAAAGCTACTTTTAAAACATCATTATGTGAGTGTGTACTTGAGCCTAATTGTATAGATTTCCCCGAACAATTACTAAAGAAACTATATAGCACTGCACTATAAATACATAAAGGTTAATGAATAGCAAAATATTATAATTCAATTATAAGTAAAACAGAAACCTGTAATTTTCATGACACTAAACGTGATCCTCTGGCCTATGCTTGAACTATCTCAAACTTTAAATTATTTAAAAATTTATAATGATTTGGGTAATAATACATCTCAACTAGGGAAAATATTTGGGTGGGTATTTTGGATACTACCAACAAGCACATGTTGTTTCACTTGATGGATTTGTTTGGTAAACTTATTTTACATGTTTACTTTTTAGAACCAAATAATATTATGGCCAATACACTGGGAAATTTAACTCATCATGCAGATTCTTCAAGAAGAGAACAGAAGAAAGAAGAGGAAGAAAAGTAGGATGACGAAGAATAGGCAACAGAGAAAGAAAAGGACAAAAAGAGAGGCAAGAGAAAAATATTTTCCATGGCAGAAATGCTGCAATTTGAAGCAAAAGCCTATTTTTTCTTTTAGAGTTTCAATTTTTACTAACGCTTAGTATGCAAAGAATTAACAAATTGCTTTTTAATACATTTTCTAAAAGGACAAAGCCCAAAACTAACTTACCTAAAAGAAAACTATTCTGGTTCTTCCATACAACGATGGTCCTATTTGCTTTGTTGAATGAAAAAAAATGGACTTTTCTTAATTAATACAGTTGAATTAAGTCAAACCTGTTACGATGCAGAAAAAAATACAGTGACTCTGTATAGATGAATATGTTTTCTCCAGGTACTCTGACTCTGATGAACAGAGGAAATAAGTTTTTATATTTCTGAGCAAGATTAAATTTGAATAGAATAATTGTTAGTTAGGAAGCAATTCAAAAGCCCAGAACTATTCAAATGAGAACTGCCATAATTTGCTATGACTACTTTAGCTCAAGTCATAAAATGTTTCATTCTCAGACATCTCTTTCATATGACACCACTGCCAATGGCAGGCAAATATAGTGAATAGATCTGTTTTCCAAAGACATAGCTCGTGCTTCAATAGAAATAAAATTATATAATAATAATTGGAAGTTATTTTATCTTCAAAAATACATCAAAGTAATAGCATTCTTATATACTCTGACATATCAATTCAAGATAGAAAGATATACTGAATCACAGACATCTATGATTTAAACAGGCATTTATTAGTTTTTGAAGACAACAACCTGATCCACAGTGATAGCAAAAAGATAATTCAGTTGTCATATTTTTGATCACAGAGATGACATTTTGAAATATCAAAACATGTACAAGATCATATTTGTATACCAAAAACTTAATAGGATTTGAAATGCATTGATTAACAAGTTGTAATGCAAGTAATGGTAAAAGGGTTTGTGAAATAGGAGGAATGGATGTTTTCTCTCCAGAGATAATTGACAATGCCACCTAAATAGCAGACTATATGCCAAGACTTCTAAGAGAAGTAAGACTGCTCAAGGGAATGCTTTCTTAATCCTTACTACTGAAAAGCAAACTTTTCCCATACCAGCTATAACTTTTTTCAACATATAGGCTTCATGTTAAGATAATTATTTAAATTTTGCTTATAAAAATAAAAATGAACAAATTGAAAGTTTTCCAGAGGAAATAATCAGTTTGTTCAATTAGACATTATGATTTTTGAAAAATTTCCTCTTTCCTATCCCCAAGATTATGCCTGGCTATTCTGTCCCTCTCCAATGAGATAGGAATGCATTAAATGAATTTATGTATGCAAGTGTCTTGTCAGAGGGAGAAGAAATAATAATGACTTTGCAAAAATCATTCACAGGCCAATGTTTAATACATACTTTCAAAAAGCCAAGAATTTTAAGTATTTGATACAACTGTGAGATATACCCAGGAATGAAATGGTATCCGGTGTTTTATTTGGAAAAGCAGGCATTAAAGCAGAAACCAAAATAATTATTTATCTTTT
>PITA01030824.1:0-16022 GCA_004023965.1 Spilogale gracilis | reverse complement strand
TTTTTTTTTTAAAGATTTTATTTATTTGACAGAGAGAAACACAGCCAGAGAGGGAACACAAGCAGGGGGAGTGAGAGAGGGAGAAGCAGGCTTCCCGCCAAACAGGCAGCCCGATGTGGGACTCGATCCCGGGTCTCCAGGATCATGACCTGAGCCGAAGGCAGTGGCTTAACCAACTGAGCCACCCAGGCGTCCCTCATCCCTTCCTATTTGAAGGTTTTATAGTGGCTTCCACCCAGCCTTCTTACCCAAGTCCAGAACTGGACTTTACACTGGTATTTCAGTGCCCTCGCCTCAAACTTAGAAATCCAGGTGAGGTCTCGGACATAAATAGCTGTAACCTCAGGTAGTGAGTCCATGTCAGTTTTTAAAGTCTCTGATGAGGAGAGCCCACTGGATTCCTTAGCTCGGGATTTTTCAACCTTAGTACCACTGACATTTTGGTCTGGATAATTCTTTGTTGTGGGGAACTCTCCTGTGCTTTGCAGGATGTTTACCAGCATCCCTAGACTCTACTCATTAGATACCAAAAGGAACTCCCTATCCCCACTGAGCTATGATAACAGAAAATTATTCCAGACACTGCCAGACATCCTCTGGGAGCACCGTTTTCCCCAGTTGAAAAAGTACTGTTTTATTTTCAATTAATGAGCCTGGTTTCTTAGTCTTTCCTCTTGCATAGGGCATTTTCAGGCCCTAACATGCCACATGAGCTGAACTCTCTCTAGGCTATCACTACCTGCTTCCAAAGCAGAGTTCAGAAAGCTTGTTATTTCAGCCTTATTCACTGATTCACAGTTATTTCTGTACATAGGGGCCAAGAAGAGGTTTCCCTTGTTTTGAAGCTCAGTTAGGTCCTTTTGCCTTTTTTATTTATTTTTTTTATTTTTAAATCACTGCTATGTATTTGAAGCTGAGGGAGAGTATTAAGTGTAAATTGTGGAGACAACTTGACTGGAAGTCAGCATGTCCAATTTAATCTTTTGTTTTGTTTGAAGCTAAGCCCTTGCCTAAAATCGTCATTAGAGTTATTAGTGTGCAGGATCTCAGAATGTGTTTGAATTTCCACAGCCTTGCCAGCTAGAGCCAAACCACACTCAGATATATCAGCTTAATAACAATAAAAATGACATCTCTTTTAATAGCAAACAAGAGCAGCAGCAGACATTATAACTATACCAACATGCATCCATTGGACACTTGATATATGTCACAGAAATACACGATCTCATTTAATCCTAAGAACCACTCCATGATGTAGGTAATATTTTGCAGATAATGAAACAGAGGCTTGGAGGTAGCCCCAAATAACAGTCAACTAAATGAAGGAGCCAGGATTCAAATTTAATTAGAAATCCTAGGCTGTTAACAATTGTGCTCTCTGCCTCCTGTACACTCTCACTCTACATGGTATAAATAGTTACTGATGAGATCACTGCTATTTGGTGATCCCTACACAGACACTCTGATACACAATACTGCACCACCACCAGCACTTCAACTGGCACTTCTAGCATATCTCCATCTTCACCACTGCCCCCTCTACCATGCTGCCTGAGAACTCATCATGAATAGAAGCTAGCTCGGGGCTGAGGAATACACTTCTCTCTCCTCTCTTAAAAATAAACTTCCTGAGGGAGCCTGGGTGGCTCAGTTGTTAAGCAACTGCCTTCAGCTCAGGTCATGGTCCTGGAGTCCCGGGATCTAGCCCCAGATCGGGCTCCCTGCTAGGCAGGAAGCCTGCTTCTCCCTCTCTCACTCCCCCTGCTTGTGTTTCCTCTCTCACTGTATCTCTCTCTGTCAAATAAAGAAATAAAATCTTTAAAAAATAAATAAATAATCTTCCTGGAAACTGGGCTTATATCTGTCCTGTCCACTGGTCTTATCAGTAATATTTAGAGCAACGCCCAGCACAATGGACATTCAATATATGCGTGATAAAAGGGTAAAGACAAGATACCTGTCCCTAGAGACTTACAGGAAGAACAACACATATAAAAAGGAAACATCAGATGAGGAGGTAGATGGTAGAGTTAGCTGAGGCACTTGGCAAAGCTGCATCAAGGTGATAAATTAAAACCTGATCTTGAATAAAACACAGGACGTAGATTCAAGAGGGCAAAGGGCACAAGGAAGAGGGGATAACAGGATAACACAAGCATGTAGGAACCACGAATGGAAGGATGAGTGTGAAGCAGACTGTAAGATAGTAGAGGGAAGGCTACAGATAGCACAGAGGACATACTGAAGAAGGCCTTAATGTCAGAGTGAGGAGTCTCAACTTTATCTTGCAGGTACCTGGAAGCCTCCAAAGACTTTGGAAAAAAGGTTCAAAGAACTACTTTAGAGGTGATATTTTTATTTGCTTCCTGGGCCTACTCATGTACTCTATTTCTTTAAGAACAAATTTGGGTAGTTTAAAGATTTCCACCTTGTTTTACTTGGGTGGTTCTATAAGAACCAATCTTGACAGCTAATATTTTTGAAAATATTTGAAAAAACTTTCATTCAGTTTTTAAAGTTTAGTAGCATCCAATTATGCAGTGTTTTCATAATTTTTTAGTCTCCCCTATATCTACTTTCATTTTTAAATTTTAAAAAAAAATTTAATTTTTTTGACAGAGAGGGTCATAGCAAGAGAGGGAACATAAGCAGGGGAGTGGAAGAAGGAGAAACAGGCTTTCCCGCTGAGCAGGGAGCCCAATGTGGGGCTTAATCCCAGGACTCCAGCATCATGACCTGAGCTGAAGGCAGATGCTTAATGACTGAGCCACCTAGTCGTCCCTACTTTCATTTTTTTTTAAAAAGATTTACTTATTTGAGAGAGAGAGAGAACAAGAGGGAGGTGCAAAGAGAGAGGGAGAATCTCCAGCAGGCTTGTGCTTAGTGTGGAGCCCAACATGGGACTTGATCCTACAACCCTGAGATCATGACCTGAGCCCAAACCAAGGGTTAGACGCTTAAATGACTGGTCACCTAGGCACCCCAATCCTGTATCTACTAAAAGGTTTTCTTATTTTTTATTCTCTTTTTTTTTTCCTGGCAGAGTTATGGTTATTTTCTCCTTCCCTATTCCCCTACCCCAAACCAAATAAAGTTCTCAATTTAACTTTTTATTGCTTTTCATTTTACATTCCTTTTCTTCTTTATTTCCTTTGATATGTTTTTCTTAGTTTTGTTTTATTGACCCTTTTCTAACTTCAAGAAAGGAAACCTTAGTTCAGGTATGACAAACACGTGGTACGCATATGCATTACTCATAGTTCCTGTCCGCGGCAGACAATACTAATCTATCAAAGCACTCTTTCTTGCTGGGCTGAGAGACGTGCTCATGATTCACATCAACAAGATACTCTAGATTATCAGCTGAAGCCAGTGTATCAGTTGAAGCCAATTTGCTGTTTGTATCCTGGTTAATTTCTTTTCAATCTTCCTACTCTGTAACAATGAAAATAACTAAGATTATGACCTTAACTTTAAGTAGATCTCTGACTATATTTCAAATATGTTTTGATAAACAGTTCTTTTTATTATTTTTAAAAAATATTTTAGCTTTATTGAGGTATAGTTGACAAAATTGTAAGATATTTCGAGTCTATATTATAGTGATTTGACATACATATACATCGTGAAAGGATCCCTCTTCTAGTTATGTAATATCCATCACTTACTTACTTACTTAATTTGATGAGATTTAAGTTCTATTCTCTTAGCACATTTTAATTATACAATACAGTGTCATAAACCATAGTTACCACATTTTACATAGATCCTCAGATCATCTGTAGCTCAAAGTCTGCACCCTTTACCAACCTCTCCGTGTTTTCCCCAATCCCCTCCCCTCCCAGGCTCCTGGCAACCACCTTCCTACTCAGTTTCTATGAGTTTTACTTTTTTTTTCTCAACTCCACATTTAAGTGATACCCTGCAGTATTTGTTTTTCACTGCCTTGCTTACTTCACTCAGCTTAATGCCCTCAGAGTCCATTCATGTAGTCACAAATGGCAGGATTTCCTTCTTCCTCATGGCTCAGTATTATTCTACTGTGAGTGTATGTGTGTATGTGTGTGTGTGAGTGTATGTGTGTGCACGCGCATGTGTGTGTAACATCTTTATCCATTCATCCACTGATGGACACAGAGATTGTTACCCTATCTTGGCTACTGTGAATAATGATGCAATGAGCATGGGAGCACAGTTATCTTTTCAATATCCTGCTTTCATTTCCTTTGGATGCATATCCAGAGGTGGGATTCTGAATGATAGCTCTATTTTTGATTTTTTGAGGAACCTCCATACTGTTTTTTTATCACAGCTGCACCAATTTACATTCCTACCGACAGTGCACATCCTTGCCAACATTTATCTCTTATCTTTCTGATGACAGTGTGAGCTGATACCTCTTTGCAGGTTTTGATCTGCTATTCCCTGATGATTAGTATAATGTTGAGCACCTTTCCATGTACCTGTTGGCCATTTGTACATCTTCTTTGGAAAAATGTCTATTTGATTCTTCTGCCATTTTTAATTGGATTGTTTCTCCTTGCTACTGAGTTGTATGAGTTCTTCATATATTTTGGATATTAACCCCTTATCAGCAAATATTTTCTTCCACCTGACAGGTTACCTTTCCATTGAATCTGCAGATTGCCTTGTGCAGTATTTGCATCCTGACAGTATTAATTCTTCCAATCCATGAACATAGAATATCTTTCTACTTATTTTTGTGTCTTCTTCAATTTCTTTCATGAATGTCTTACAGAGTTCAGTGTCTAGATCTTTCACCTCCTTGGTTAAATTATTACTAGGTATTTTATTATTTTTGATGCAGTTATAAATAGGATTGCCTTCTTAATTTCTCTTTCTGATGGTTGGTTGTTAATGTATAGAAATGCAATAGATTTTGTATATTGATTTTGTATCTTGAAACTTTACTGAATTCATTTATTAGTTCTAACAACTTTTTGGTGAAATCTTTAGAAAACATTACATATTTTCTAAATATAATATCAAATCAACTGCACATTGTGATAGTTTAACTTCTTCCTTTCCAATTTGTACGCTTTTTATTTCATTTTCTTGCCTAATTGCTCTGTTTGGGATTTCCAATACTATGCTGAATTAAAGTGGCAAAAGTTGGCATCCTTGTCTTGTTCTGATGGGTATAATTCTTACTTTCAATATAGTTTGCAATATCATTCTGATCCAAGTTACTCAAAAGAACATTTTGGGTGCCTGGGTGGCTCAGAGGGTTAAAGCCTCTGCCTTTGGCTCAGGTCGTGATCTCAGGGTCCTGGGATCGAGGCCCACGTCGGGCTCTCTGCTCAGCGGGGAGCCTGCTTCCTCCTCTCTCTCTGTCTGCCTCTCTGCCTACTTGTGATCTCTGTCAAATGAATAAACAAAATCTTAGGGGGAAAAAAGAGCATTTAAAAATTCCAAGATTATTTGGGCATTCTGTCCAGAGTTTTAATATCTCATTTTATTGTAAAATGGTTTGAGAATGTTATGTATCATCACCCTACATAATTGCTAATTTTTGAGGCTTTCTTTGAAATGTTGTCGTTTTGAAAAATATTCCATGGGAGCTCTGCAGGGCACAAAACTGTGTATCTATTAATTGAATATCACTAGTTATTATACTGAAACCCTTTATGTCCTTATGTTAGCTCTATTTTGCTGGTAATAATGACTATTACTTCTATTCCCTTTCTGGAATTCATTATCTTAGGGTGACTCTACCTTTCGTCAACATTTTTATCTTTATATACTTTGTCCTCAGAATTTGAAAGAATTTTTGAAATCTGTTCTCTATTTCACTAATTCAGTTTTCTGCAGTGCCCAATTCACCATGTTTAATCCAATTTTTCACTTAGGTAGTTCTCATTTTCTCCCTGACCACAGACTACTTACTCTCTACATGAGATAGCTTTTTTAAGCTCTACACATCAGATTAAAATTAAATTAAATTAATTTTAATTAAAAAATTAAATTTTGTCAAGAACACACATCAGGGACTTTCTAAAATGTTATTTCCTTGCTTGCTTGAACTTATTTCAGAGGTTGGCAGCTCCCCTGAGTCTTCTTCCCTGAACTTTCTTTTAAGTTATACCATCTATTCCTAGGCCCCAAGGTTTTTAAATATTTGCTCATCCTCATAGAGGAACATCTAAGTTTGCCATTAAAAGACTTATGATCATGGAGAAACTGATATGGATTCTATAAAATCCATAAGATCCTGCCCATATCTTTTAAAAAGGGATCTTCCTACTCAGCTAGGAAAGAAAAATGAGACATGGGAAATACCCAACAGCTGTATTACCAATTTTTAAAAAAATATTTCATTTATTTATTTTAGAGAGAGAGATAGACAGTGACAGAGATAGCGACAGAGAGCAGGAACCGGAGAAGAGTGGGAGAAGCAGGCTCCACACCGAGCAGGGAGCCCAACATGGGGCTCGACCCCAGGACCCTGGGATTAGGACCTGAGTCAAAGGCAGATGTTTAACTGACTGAGCCACCCAGGTGCCTCAGTTATGTTACCATTTTAACAACCATTTTAACAGGGAGGAGAAGTAAGATTTTAATTTAAGTTACCCAAGTATGAATCACCAAAGTAAGACCCATCATTCCATGACTCTCATATACTTCTCCTCCTCCCTGGACCACACACACACCAACAGCAACTTCTGGTTCGCTGTGGTTACTAGCACCCAGGTCTCTGATTAATGCCATAACCCATGCCAGAAGCAAAACCCTAAGATCTCCTAATGCCACCACTGAAGTCCAAATGCTGAAGGCTGATAGAGAAAGGAGTCTAAGTGGCAGACCCCCTGACTAGCCCCTGACCACGCCCTTTGTACCTCCAGGCCCTTCCCCTTAGAGTGGGAGGGTGTTGTCTGGTATATTCCAGGTCTCCCACTCATTTCCTAGACTTCACTTTCAGAGGAAGGCAGTATCTAAAAAGCCCTTGGTATTGTTCTTCAATGCAATCCTTCTTGGCTACATCTAACAGAAATCCTCCCAACACTTCAGTAGGAGAGTGACAATAATTCTTCCCCCTTTTGAGTATTTCAGTGGCCACTTAAGTAGTAAAACTGGCGTGGAAAGGGAGGAAAGCGTGCTCTTAAGTGCTTACATTGCATTTTCCCTGAGGCAACATTTTAGGATGATTAACTTGTCATTTGCTGTACAGAATGGATCTGAATGGCTTGGTGCAGGACCTTTGAAATCGGTGGTCTGTTGGGAAGAGTCTGGGGTTAGCACAGTAGGTGACACAGATTCGGTTTTGGCTCTGCCACTTACCACCTGTGGACCTTGCTATACTCACAGCCTTTCACTACGCCTGCAGTCACTTATCTTTTAGCACTAAAAGTCTATATTATATATTTTGGCAATGCATAATTTAGAGAATCCTGTATTTAAGGATGGATATGCCACAGATTCGATAATATTTCTTGAAGCTACAAATAATAAAAAAGGCTGAAAGACTGACAGAAGATGGCTGGCTACAATATGACACCTTCTATCCTCACATCAAGAACGTACTTTTGGACTGAACGTTCCTGATCACTCTGCCTCACGTAAATGACACATATGTCAAATAGACAGAGCATATATTTTTTTTAAACCCAATCCTCATTTTTATATCTGTCTGACATTAATCTCTGAGCATCTTTGCATCTTTCGTCAGATCGCTCCCGTCAGCACGTGTTTGGGTCCCGTGAACTGGTCCTGGTCTCCCCACACTGCTGGGCTCCTGGCCGCCCCCCTCCCTTCCTAATGCCCAGCAGCCATTAACAGATACCACTGTCCTGGGTGCTGACATAGAACAAGCAGTTACCTTCAACTTCCGCTGAGGTCCCCCGATGCAGAATATCCTACAACTTAGGCAGGGAAAGGTAATCCCAGCTATTTAAAGAAAAGCACCGTAGTTAAGTCTGGTGTTTCTTTCGCAGTTTCTTTCTTCAGAGAGGCCCCAGGTACCACAGCTTTGACTCTGCCCTTCCCAGTCATGGCTAGTCTGTGAGTTTTGCCCATGTCCCTGGCAAACTTTAATCTCCTCAGGTTTTTCTCCCTGTATTTCCTGGAGGGTACAATTCAGGCTCTGAGAAAAACGTCATTTACAAGGAAGACATAGTTCATATATGTGTAGTTGTTCCTAGCCTGTCATCCTGTAGTAAAAGTATATGAATCTGAGAACTACAACAAAGAACTTCTGGGCCAAGCGGGGATGAGGAAATGGCTGTAAAGCAATGGGATTAAAAAACGAATGTGCTCATAAAAAGCTTTCAACAGAACAGACAGAAAACAAGTTATTTTGGTTAATTATTCAGTGGGGACAGTGGTTTTGTTTTACAGATGGGAAACTGAAGCCTTTAGAGGGAAAGTCACTTGACTATTATCATAAAGAAATAGGATCCCACTGTTCTGATTCTCAACTCCCTTTGCACCAACATCCAAATGACATTCCATCTTTTATGTTCTATTGTTCTCTAAACTCAACCCTCTAGGATGTGGAAACTTTGATGCTCTTGGAAATTGCTTCTATATTTGTCCAATGCCAACTTCTGTGCTAGGAGAAGTTTGAAGTTCAACCCAAAAACACAGGGCTTGGCATGGTCAATAGCTCATTACAACTTCTCATTAGTCGTGTCTCTTGGGGCAACTATGGCATTCCTGAGTGTGACTCAGTATCACCACTCATAACTGAGGGTTCCTGATTAATATGAACTGAACCAGAATAAAGGCTAAAATGAGCTCCCAGCACACGAAGCAAAATATCTTGCAGGAAGAATAGTAAAAAGTTACATGAAAATTTCTTGAAATGCCATCCTAGTATTAACCTAAGTATGACATAGTATAATGCTGAACGCTTATTCAGAATGTGTTATGTACCAGGCACCGTGATAACCTCATGAGGCGGGTACTACTATTATCCCTATTTTAAGTAGGAAACGAAGGCACACAAATGTTAAGTAACTTGCTAGGCTGGCTAGGAACACGAGTTAGTTTAGAACAGTAAGAATATATCGACTGATACTCAAGGATCCTAATTTCAGGGGCCAGGAAAGCTTTCTCTAGATTAAAACTAACTTCATCAATCCAAATAAAGTGTGATGTTTATAGGTCATAATAATGTACCAATGACAGTTTCTCAGCACAGCACCTTCTTCAAAAGCACATGGTGATACAGGATGTTAACAACAGGGAGAACTGGCTGCTCTTACCTTCACATGTACTATCTTTACAACTTTTCTGTAAATCTGAAATTACTATAAAATAAAAAAATGATTTTTTTAACAGTTTCTTTAAAAAAAAAAAAGATTTTATTTATTTATTTGACACAGAGAGACACAGTGAGAGAGGGAACACAAGCAGGGGCAGAGGTAGAGGGAGAAACAGGCTTCCCATGGAGCAGGGAACCTGACACAGGTTTCGACCCCAGAACTCCAGGATCATGACCTGAGCCAAAAGCAGACGCTTAATGACTGAGCCACCCAGACACCCCTAAAAGATGATTTTTAAAGAACCTTTACCCAAATACTTTTTAGAGGAGTCTTTTCATTGAATCAGGTCAGGTAAGAACAGTGTTATTTCTTTTCCTAAAAGTCCAAAGAACATTAAAAACAGGGGGGCACTCATAGCACTCTACGTTTTACACGTTAAGTTAGAGAAATATTACGGTCTCCATTGGTACTAACTTATTTAGCTTCAGAGACTTGTGCTAGAATTTTAAAGGCAAATTGGAAACTATTTCCTGGAACAACGCCTTACAGCATGCCTTTTGATATTTGGATTGTATTTCTTCAATTCTGAAGAAATCTTGCTTTTTTCCCCCCTTCTGTGCATTTTTGGTGCTGAGCTGTTTCCGGTTTTCCCACACTCCTGCCTGTCAGAGAGAAGAAACCACAAAAATGCAGCAAAGTTTGTGCACAGAGCTGCAATTCCATCTCTGAAGGCTGAAGAGTTCCCTTGCCAGCAATGAGTTCAGAGCGGTGGACGGCATCTTCAAACATCCGGCGCTGCTGCCTGCTGACAGAGCCCACCTCCCCCGGGCTGACCAACCAGCCACATAGGCCACTGTGGGCCATCTCAGGCTACTGGCAGTACTCAGAGGAGTCACAAACAGGGGAGTGTACTGGCAAATTCAACATTCATATCTGACTCATGGATTTCCCTACCTAACTGTGGGCTGCTCGAACCTGTGAAAGGGAGCATGGTTTTGGAATGCTTATGATGGCAACTACGGCTCACTGAGCTCTTCTGGGTGCTAGGGCTTGTTCAGTGTACTTTCTGCAAACAGTTAGCAATGTCCCATGAGTCAGGTACTCTTTATCACCTCCACTCTATAACTGTGGAAAGTGAGGCAAACAGATTAAGGACCAGTGTGAACACAGGCTCAGAGTCTGGCTCCAGAGGCTGGACCCTCAAGGACTCACCTCTACTCCTGCCAGGGTGAGGAGCCATACAGCTTCCTTCTTACTATGCTCTTGGCCTTTGACCACAAACTGCCCCTTCTGACTGCCCTTCCCTACTGCTCCAGAGAGTACCATGAAGTCATTCAATTATTCCTACAATGGCAGTTGGCACTTAGTAGGCACAGAGTAAATATTTGTTGGATAAATGAGTAATGGCAGCAGTATAATTAAAACAGCCACAAGGGGCTGATTTCCATCCAAATCCAGAATTTGATTCACTGTCCAAGAGGGAAAAAAGAGGAACTGCTTTTTCTATGTCCTAGGATTCGTTCTTAACAACCAAAATTGATTTTGTGAAAGACATGTGAATGAGGAGCCTTAATGAGAGCAAGAGAAACACACAAACCCCCTCTAGGTGTTTATCAAACAGGGAATGCCTGTTTCTTACAGGCATCTTTGAAAAGTTCCCCAATTTAGAAAAAAGAAAGAAAAGTTCCCCAATTTTAAATGGAGAAGGGCTGTTAGAACTAATACTCTTCATTAGTCTATGACTGGTTCGTTAGCTAAAACATGGCTGGAAAACAGAGAAGGATGTAACATGAAAATATTTTATTTGGGCATGGAACTGTCTTTTTGAGGTAAAATGGGCAGACTACAAAATAGAAACAAGTTGCTCCAAAGAACCTGCTGACTAATGTCAACGAAGTTAACTACCTGCCACCCACCTCCTTGAAATCCCATTCCAATGTCTTCCCATTCCAATTCCTAGGAGTAACCAACAAACAAGGGCTGGGGGGTGGGTAGTACTCAATTTTATATGACATTGAAAAGATCGGACTCTGTAGAAAGACTAAGAACAGAATACATCAGGAAGAAGTCTTCCTTTCCTTTCTCCAAGCCCACAGTTCAGCACCATTACCTGAGCATAGTTCCTGTCAGAGGCTGGAGACTTAGCAATGATCTTGAACCTGCATCAGCTGTCATCACAATCCCCAGGGAAGCTAAGAGCAGCACCTGCCCCTCCCACAGGGTACATAGGCCCGACCTCCACAGGGTTTATTGGTTCCCCAGGTGATTCTGACTTGCCGCCCAGGCTGAGAACCAGAGTTAGCTTTCAGTCCCCATCACGGGCTCCTGTCTTCAACATTTCAGTACAAATGGTTTTGAAGGCCTCGTAAAATAAAGAGTACTCTTGCACAGAATTGACACAACACATGAGAACCCGAACAGAAGATTAAGGAAAACTTACTTGGAGGCCCTCTGGGATGTGGTCTTTCTGAGGACTTGTTTGTGATTGGCTGGGGGCTTGGGGGTCAGTGACGAGGAAGAACTTGGAGGTGGCACCACTTTTTGTGGCAGAGCGGTTGGCTTCTGGCCACTACCTGTGGCACTTGAAATTCTGCAAGCAGCACCAGTGTTTATTGTCCATAAATTGGAGTTAGAGAGTGTCTGGCTGCCAAAGATGGCCTACAAGAAAAAGAAAAAAAGACTGGCAATGGAGATGCCCTTCCCAACCCATCCACTATCAATGAATAAGCTGGCTTGTAACCCTCAAGTGTGACAAAAGGAAAAGGGAAACCATTTCGATAATTTCTGAGGAAAAACTTCTGTAATAATGCCAGTGAAGGGCCACATTCAGAGAAGGGAAATCTCTAGAAGCACGGAGTTGACATGGTCTTATTGAGAGTACACTAGGCTAGGAATCAGGGTATCTGGGTACTGTCTATTCTCCACCTGTGGAGATCAGAAAAGCATTTGGTCTCTCTCAACCTTCATTTCCTTCACTGGTAAATTCAACAAATATTTAATCAATGTCTCCTACTGGGCGTCAAGCACGAGAAATAATGCACAAAACAAAAGTGGCTTGAAGCGTGACTCAATTCCAGCCCATTTGGAGAACTTGGAACTCTTCTAGAAGGTGTGCACATTTGAGGAGTGGAAATAAGCCAGTGTGGCAAGGGCATAGTGAGCAGAGTGGGTGGAGAGGAGGCTGGAACTGAAAAGTTCTGTTTATAACTTTTCTGACATAGTAACACCTTGTGGACCTAAAGACTGATGTAAGACTTTACATTTTAAAACAGCCTCATGGGCACCTGGCGGTCTCAGTCGGTAGAGCATGCTACTCTTGATCTCAGGAGTTGTAGGTTCAAGTCTCCCAAGTTGGGTGGTAGAGATTACCTAAAAGCAAAATCTTTAAAAAAATAAAACACTTACAAAGTGAAATTACTATCTGAATACTAGTTGCTAAATGAATCTAAGATCAACACAAAGGTATATTCGCTCAGAGGGTAAGACCACACATCAATAAAGACCTAAAAATCACCATCTAAGTATCACAAACACCAACATATGTCCGTAGTTAGGATGTAAGTGTATGCTTTCTCAAGTACATGCTTAAAAAATTCTTACAACTTATTTACCTCCTTAGAAATTAGGTTCTTTGCGGTCACAAATTCTGTTACTGATCATTCAATACTATTAATACTGCTTTCAATATGCATGCACTGGGGCGCCTAGGTGGCTCAGGGCATGATTCTTGGAGTCCTGGGATTGAGCCCGGCATTGGGCTCCCTGCTCAACGGGAAGCCTGCTTCTCCCTCTCTCACTCCCCCTGCTTGTGTTCCCTCTCTTGCTGTGTTTCTCTCTGTCAAAAAATAAATAAAATCTTTAAAAAAATGCATGCATTATAAAAGCTTTAAATGTGAAACAACACTAGGAGAAAAATAATAAAGTTGACAAAACACAGAAGGTCTTTTTTATTAAAAGGATTTCTGGCAATTGAATTCCATCTGTAGACACTACATTCAAAGAGACATGAGAGAAATGTCATTTCCTAATGGCAAGGCCAAAAGGAATAAGACCAGATGCCCTTAGGAAACATTTACCTTCTAGACAGACTTTATTAGTATTGTCTTTTATGACTTTTTTTATGACTCTTTTATTTTTTAAGATATAAAAGATAAATTGGTAGCTTTAGTAAAATGTTAACTAATCTTTCTATACTCACGCCTTGGAATGTCCCACTTCAGAGAAATGTGCCCAAAGGTCCTGGGCTAGGCAGGTCTGAGGGGGGATCAAAGAGTCTTGTGTGGAGTAAATATAGCTCATGGACAGGCCTGACAAAGAGCAAAGCAATTTCAGAAGAAGAGGCTCAGAGCATTTTCAAATGGAGCAGTCTGACTGAGATGTTCATCTCGGCAAACCATCCAAAGGAGAAATTGAAGAGCTCTTCACTCACCTCCATCTCTGACCCAAAGAAGGGGAACAAAGGAAGACCCAAGCCCATAGGTAAAGCCAGGAGGTTGGCACTGTGTGTCTGTGTGTGTGTGTGCACGCGCACACATGCGCGCACATGTGGGAAGGTCTTAGATGGTCTGAGATGGCCCAGGAGCCCTACTTCTGCTCCAGCAAGCCTTCTGAAGCCAACTAACCAGAGTGCAGCAAGGCAGCCTCAAACAAATCCTTTCCTTTCAAGCACCATTTCCATATGTGAGCGTCTCCACATCAGTGGGTACCATTCAACTGGAAGGGAAAGAGGCAGGAAAGGGCGGCCATAGGTTTCTCTTTTCACCACTACATCCCAATACATAAGCCTAGATTGAAGGATGCTTGAAAGATACCTCATTCAGGCCTCTATCAATATTTTTATTCATAATAAGAAAGGAAAAAAGGTGCCTTCTTCAGGCTAGGGAAGGCTAAAAGGAGTGAGGGCTGAAGAGCTCTACAGTAGCCATCCATAGACAAAGTCACTGGAAGGGTCACCAAGTTGCCAAGGAAGAAAAGCCGTTGTTAGCAGAGGGCTCTTGCAAATGAAAATATTCTTCATTGAGTGTGATTTCTCATGCTGTAAAGGAACTGCCATCAGTAAAGAACAACAATTCGATATGTGTTGCCAAGGTAACAATTATATTTTCAAGATCACTGAGTTTTTCTTTTGCTAAAACATCTTGTTGGGACATCTAAATACAAATAAAAAGGTTAATAAAAACAGCAAGATCAGAACAGTGTGAGTATAGTAAGCTCCTATTTTTATAAAAAGCAAAAAGAACATGCATAACCACACACACACACACACACACACCGCAACACACACAGAAACACAAACACATAAAGCTGGTATCTGCATAAAACAATTCTGAAAGGAAAGACAAAAGAATGAGTAACCTCCATGGAAAAGAACTGGTTAGCTGGGGGTCCAGGAGAGAGGGAAACTTAATTGTTTACTCTAGATCATTTGTATCCTTTTGAATTTTGTAGTTACTTATTACAAAAATCAATGATTCAAAAGTCAAAAAAAAGTTCAATTCTCTTAATATCTAAGCAGATATTATTAATTAACAAAATTAACTCTGAATACAAGTCAAAGTTTCAGCCAGGTGGATACAGGACTCATTATTAGGCAGGGCTGAGAAAGGAGTTTGCTGTTCAACACTTATTATGCTTACAAATCTAGATCTGGTCATCAGGGAAAGGCAGGGATGCAGGTAAGTGGAAAACAGCATGGCTTTGCCATCAAATGTGCCTGGGCTCAAGCACAGGCTCTGTCAATTACAAACGGGGGTGACCTCTTCAAGTTACTATGCTTCTCTGACCTTTAGTTTCCTCACAGGCAATTAGAATTACTTTGCTGGATTACTGGGGATTAAATGAAGGTCACATATGTAAAACCTAGCCCAGGCATTCGATAAAGGATTCTTGTAAAAGACCAAATACCAAGCTCCCAGTAGATACTCCACAAATGCTCCATTCCTCCCCAAACCTCCACCTCAGTTTACCGAGGAAACAAAGGATGAGATGACAGGCAAGTCTGTCTGTTTGTATGATCTGGGAATGGCACTGGTGATGCATTCATCGACATATTTTTCTAGTCTTATGATGATGATCACTAGCTGTGAAAGCAAACTCCTAAAATGAAAACATGTGCTTAGGTTCCCCAGCTCATATTTACTCACTTTTCTCTGGCAGGAATAATCTTTTCTTCTTCTGAATGCTTCTTAACAATTTATTTGTGTGTCTTATCACATTTAGCACATTCTACCTTGTGTTATGGCCACTGATTTATGTACTCTTCTCTCCTTCTGGATAATGCACACTGGAGATGGCTAATTTTTGTTTATGTGCCTAGTAGAAGGTCTTGTATATAAAAGGTGCTTAGGGGGCGCCTGGGTGGGTCAGTTGGTTGAGCGACTGCCTTCGGCTCAGGTCATGATCCTGGAGACCCCGGATAAGTCCCACATCGGGCTCCCTGCTCGGCAGGAGGCCTGCTTCTCCCTCTCTCACTCCCCCTGCTTGTGTTCCCTCTCTGTCAAATAAATAAAATCTTAAAAAAAAAAAAGAAAGGTGCTTAGCATTTACCCCATGGATACAAATAACAAAACCCATATTATTATTATTTTTTTTATTTATTATTATTTTTTTTTATTGTTACTAAATTTTTTTTTTCCAGTGTTTCAAGATTCATTCCCCATTCCCCACACCCAGTGCTCCACGCTTTAGGTGTCCCCAGTACCCACCACCAGGCTCTCCCATCCCTCCACCCCCCTCCCTCCAAGTCCCTCAGTTTGTTTCTGTGTTCAAAATCTCTGTTGTTTCGTTTCCCTCCCT
>PITA01030822.1:0-16026 GCA_004023965.1 Spilogale gracilis | reverse complement strand
TACTGTGTGACTCTTGCTTGCTGTTTAAAACGTATATAAACCCCTAGACCCTTGCATTCGGGGTCCTTGCTGAAACCCGCTGTGCCGGGCAGATGCTTGGACCCTAGCTAGCTGGAAATAAACCTCACGGTGTGATTTGCATTATCCTGAGCGTCCTCGGTTTCTCTTTGGGGAGGCGGTCGACATCGGACTTTAACAGGCACAGTCGGATGGATATCTTCTGATCCCTTGTTTTGCTCCCCAGGGGAGGGAGTACTGTCGCTTTTTACTGTACCAGTACTGGAGGCCGTCCCTCGGCCAGGCCAGAAGGCTTTTTCGCTCCCCAGATTTCAGGAAATTCGACCTGCAGGGCTTGGAGAAGGCCTCCCTCTCCTCTCTCTTCTGGTTTTGAGACTGAATTTTAAAGGTGTTTATCCCCTGCTGTCACAAGCATCTGCTCAGAGGGTTGTCTCAAAGCCTTTTTGATGCCATTTGCCCTTTGTACCCAGGTTTCCTCTCCAGATAATTTTTCCATAGGCCTTAGCAACAATGAAAATTGGGCTCCTGATTCCATTAAAAGTCAAGTGATTTTTTCTTTATCTTAACTTTAACTCAAGGTTCGAGGTGAGGTTCCGAACCACGGCTCTGCCCCTTCAGTCTTAGGTGGCCAGCATTGCCATTTTCTTCTTAGGGCATTCCCTGGCCCAGTGTCCTTTTTTTTCCTTGCAGTAAGCACACTGATCTGAATTTAAGTCTTAGCTTTTGCTTTTCCCATGCTTAAGCTTTTCTTTCCATTGACCATCTCCTATTTGTCTCTTTTTTTCTTTTACTTGCCTTTTTTTTACTTCATGTATTGTCAAAACCTTAACTATTTTCCCCTGTTGTTGACTACCTCTTCTGCTATGCTTACGAATTTAACCAAGTTTTCCTTCTGTCTGAGGCTGACTGGCTAGTAAAGGGTAGGCTAATTGCTCTCTGGTTTTCAGGTGCCTCAGGGCCAATCGGGCTGTACATTTTATAGGTTTTAATAAGTCTTTCCACAAAAGCCCCTGGGGAATTATCCTTACTTTGAGTCACCATACTAATCTCAGATAAACTTATGGGCCTTCTTAGAGCAGCCCGGAGTTCCCCCAACAGAGCCTGGCGGTGGAAATGGAGACTCTCCTTACCTTTACATAAATCTCCTTGCAGATGAAACTCATTTTGCAAGATAATCACAATCGTAAATACTCAGAAACAGTCATTGCCAATGATCCAACTTGAGAGGTACCACAATAGGATTCATAAGCTTAGTTATTCTATGACACACAAACATTTCAGTAGTCAGAACACTTAATGATGATCTTGTACTAGTGCATTAAAAATTTAGGTAGGACACATTACCTCCAGAATAGTTATAGCACTCATTTAAATGTAACCCAAAACTTCTCATTTGTTTAACAGTACTTTCCAAGCTACTTAGTAAACCAAATAAAAGGCCTAATAAATTAAGAAGACTTCACTCATGATTTAAATCTCGGGAAGTATGGTAAAACATTACAGTTTTTGAGTACAAGCCTAAATAGGATTAAATGTAAATCACAGAAACTGGTTTCTCCTGGCAGGCAGAGAGAAAGCAACCGTTTACATATTTTTTTTATCAAGAACAGACCAACAATGAGAGAAAACCTTGCCCTTTGAACAAAGAGAAGGCAGAGTTTCAATTTTATTTTTTAAAACCCATTCATTTCAATCTTGGTCCATACCAACCATATTTAAAATTCCGTTCCAAAGTTTTCCCTCCACAAAACTTTTTTACAACTTTTCTTTGCATTCGGATTTTGTCCCACACCATTTTTTTTTAAACAACCATCTTATTTAGGACAAAACTACCTTTTTTTGTTAAACTCCAATGTCGACCGCCTTTGCAAAGAGAAACCAAGGATGCTCAGGATAATGCAAATCACACAGCGAGGTTTATTTATAGCTAGCTAGGGTTCAAGTATCTGCCCAGCGCAGCGGGTTTCAGCAAGGACCCGGAATGCAAGGGTCTAGGGGTTTATATGCATTTCAAACAGCAAGCATGAGTCACACAGTAATTTTCTCAGTTGAGTGAGAGAACATTTTAGCCTCCTCCCCAGTTCCTGAAATGCCCACACATTCCAGGAACTGGGGCAAGGAAGCAAGATGCACAGATGGATGGTTCTTTGACTTAACTGCCCTCCTTTGGTAAACACAGGCCTTGGAAAGGCATCAATCACCAGGGGGTCTTAGATATTTAGGCCTAAATCACCAGGGAGTTTCAGAGCCTGTCATGCTGGCCTTGAGACTAAGCAGGCCCTAACACTTTTACCTTTAACAAAAATGCATTTCCCTTTTTTCCCATCATTTTTATTCACAGTTAGCAGAATTTTGCACTCTTTAGAAACCTTAATCTCCAGTGAATACCAATGAGTAACCAATTGTAAACTATTACACCAGAATTCAGTTTTCCCCGTTGGGCCGCCCACCAGAGCCTCCTGCTCATGCTGGGCGGAGTTGCTGGGGCCTGGGCTCTGACACCCCTGCAGGGCTCACCAAGCCTCAGCCGTGGCCGTTTTCCTCCTGCGGGCCTCCGGGCCCCCAAGCTCAGCTTCCCTCCAATCAGTGGGTCCCGTGGCCGCAGTGCAGCACCTGACAGCTCAGAGTGATGCTGCCTCTCTCGCCAGAAGTGTACAATCTGGGACAGTGGGTTCACTGGGCTTCCCTCCCATTGTGAACGGTATCGCAGACAAAGGGTGGGGCACTCTCAGATGCTGTCCTGCTCGCATCCCTTGTGGGAACTTTGGGGCGTCTTAGCTAAGGTCTGTCCGTATGAACCCCGGACCAGGTTACCCCAGTGGGGGTAAATGACCGTTATGCCGTATGACGCCCCGTGAGACTCAGGGTGCAGCCCACTCAGACTCCGTAGCCGAAGTGGTGGAGCCGTACAGACACACTCACACACTCAGGCACTCTTCACATTCAGACAGGTTGGACACCCCCCTTGGTGCCCCTGACTAATTGGGGGTGATCAGGCCCCCTTTAATTGCCTAGGCTGGGGGTGAATGCTCCGGGTCTACTAGCCCAAAGGGATGGAAAGTAACATTCGGGGAGCTAGAAGTGGGGGCCGGGCAAGTTTTGGCCTCCGCTGGCAGGAGCAGGAATTTTTCTCCTTCACTGGCCAGGGTGAATCTGAAAGTGAAACAGGTAAGGAAACACAATTCGCAGGCGCAGGGAACATAGAACACAGAAACACAATTTACAGGTGCAGGGAACACAGAACACGGAAACACAATACACAGGCGCCTTAGCCGACTCCAACGGCTAACCAGACAGGCTGTTGCCCCCAGACAGACAGCCGACTCAAACGGCTAACCAGACGGGCTGGGCAAACAGCTCCAGACGGAGTCCAGAGGACGTGTCCTACCGGCCCCACTGGTGGCCCTATAGCGCGTCCGCCAGGACCATTTGCCAGTTTCAGATTCAGACCTCAGAAAACAGATGCAGAACACGGATCGGAGAGACAACAGACAACACAGAGACAGAGCTGGCTCACTTACCAATTGGTTTTCAGCGACCCATTGACTAGGTGTTCGGTGGGCTTGGGGGTATCCTGGACGAGCCCCCAAATGTTGTGCCCAAGTCGTGAGACCCCCGAAAAAGACCACCGGAGACCAGAGTCAAAGCCAAGCGGCAAGGGTCATTTATTGTCAGGTTCGAACCTGGGCCTCCGTGCAGACGTTACTGGTCATGCTCAGAGACCCTGAACAGCAAATTTTACAGCTTTTTATAGGCTGGCCCAAACAAGTCTAGGACCACGTCCTTTTGCAGTATCTGGGGGCCTCCCAGAGTTTCAAGGATATGAACAGGGGAAGGGGTGGCCAAGCAATGCTGAAGCAAGCAGTTTTACAGAAGCGAGATGGCATAAATCTTGCTGTTACAGGTCATAAGTTTCTCAGCCTTGCGTTACAGGTCACAAGTTTCTCACTAATGCCTCAGTCCTCACTGGCTCAGCCAGTGGAAGACCAGTAGCCCCTGACTAGATCCACTGACCCAAGTTGTGGGAGGTTGCAAAAAAACCACAAACCTCCAAGTCATTTTAAGCATGCAGATTAGAGAGAAACAGTGTGTGAATCTTTGCCTGTAGTTGGTTGCTTGCTTGCTTATCATCATGGGGATTAAGGATATGAAGGATAGACAAATCTCTTGCCCTTTCCAAAAAATTAAGCTGGTGACCAGCTAACAGAACTAAGATGAATCCCTTTTTTTTCTTTTCTCAAGCGATTTCAGCATTAATATTATTGTTAGGTGATATTTTATTATTTTCATTTGTTTTTTTTTCCTAGTTCTGTGGATTTTCATTTGTTTTGCTATACACTCATTACTTAATTTCAAAGCAGTTGGATATTTTCCAGTTGCCTTATAAACAATTTCTAGATCTTATCACTGTGGGAGAGAACATACACTGTGATTTCAATCATCTGAAATTAATTATGGTGTGTTTTAAATCCTAATGTTAGGTCAATATTGTTAAGTGTTCCTTGCACTTTTAAGAAACTTGGAAAATCTTTTTTGGGGGGTGGGATCTAGAAACCTGTAAGGAATCTCATTCTCAGTCACATGAAACACAAGATGGATAAACTACAAAAGATAAAACTTCTCTTGAACCCAGCAGAAAAGCAATGGGGCCCTGCTGGGAGAGATTGAACTCACAGATGATTTCTTCTTTTGTAGAGCCCCACTGGCTTAAGAGAAAGAATTCGGGACAGTGCAGAATACACAAGCGATTCCCTGAACTGTTTGGTCAAATGTAAAATAACTCTGAGGAGCTCTTACCTCCAGAGCACTCCATTGATTTGCTACACTTAGGATTCAGGATAAAGGATCCCTCCCCCCATCACAATTAGTACTTGTTATTGTTCTGGAATATTAGAAAAATCTTCTGAGAGGGTTTTTAAGAAAGAGTGTGCTGCCTTAGGAAACCGAGAGAATCTACCAGGAAATCAACTGCAAGTAAATCCTTTTTAGGTAGTGTCTTGAGATAATCATATAGGTCTGAAACAAAAAGTTTGGAGACCAAAGGCTCTTTTCAGACCTATGTACCTTTTCAGACTAAGGACTGTGATACAGTTAGAACAAAATGCCTTCTCTTAATCTCTTAATTTCTGTCATGCAAATTAATACTGCTTCGAAATGCCAGCGTTTCTCTATATCACACACACACATTTCCTCCCAGAGTTATTCTTGCATATTGGTCTCATAGGTATCCTAAGGTGTGAGAAGTCATATTAGGAAATCTAATCCATTAGGATATATTTTATTGTGTTTTGTGTCGCTGCCAGGGGCCAGCCTCAGCAGAGATGTGGGTCCCGAACCACGGGATGTCTGGCGGGCGAAATAATGACCCGGACACGGAAATCTGATGCAAGCTGACAGACCCGAGGTCAGTGAGGAGAGACTTATGAAGCAGGCTCAGGCTTTTTAGCATTGGCTTTCTAGCTCTAGCTCTCTAGCTCTGGCTTTGGCCCTCTTGTTTTGCTTCTGTCTCTCTTGCTGTCTGTCTGCTTCTGTTTCTGCTGCTTTCTTTGCTTCTCTGTTTCTGTCTCTCTTCACTTCTTTTTCTCTTTGCTTCTCCATTTCTCTCCTCGCTTTGCTTCTGTCTCTCTTTGCTGGCTCTCTTTCTGTTTGCAGGCTCTCCGCCTTTTTCCCTGTCTTTTCCTTTGCCTCTGGCTCTGCCTTTGTCTCTCCTGACTGACAAGGGCCCCAGTCTTTTATTATTCAAAAGTGAGGAAGTTGGGTGGTGCAGTTAAATCTTTAACTGCTTTTGCACCCTCCCTAGAGACAGGATTAGTATTGTTACTGCAGGGTATAGAGCAGTTGCTTTAAACTCACAGAAGTTGAGACCGTTGAGGCAGAGGGATCAAGGAATACAGATGAGAGATACAGAGATATGATTACCAGGAGGAGGATTAAATGGAACTATATGTCTTGGATAAGCACACAAAGGACATATTGTCCCGGCCCACAAGGTATGTAGCTTTCTGGATTGGGGGGGCGGAGCCCAGAGTGGCTTTCATTCACATTCACAGGTACCTCCACCAAAGTTTCTGGTGGCTTGGGCATGGCGGGAGGGGCGGATCGCACACCTTCCCGACAGTTTTGCATTTTTCAATTCAGAAAGCAAATAGGATCCTTGGTGAAACAGTTTAAACAATGGATCATAATTGGGCCTGGGATGAAGACTTGAAGTGTAAGTGTGACTGACGTGCCTGAAATCTAGGAGGGAAAAAAGAAAAATGGAGTTGGATGTTGAAGCCTGGAAGGAGGAGTGTGTATATCTTGTTATTGGCTCAGTGGCTGAATGGGGACCAAAGAGTCTAAATGAGCAATTATAATCTAATGATACATTTTACTGAGAAGACAAACTAAGGGAACTGACTTTACTCTTGCAACTGACAAATTACAAGCACGAAAATGGGGGAAATAGTATTAATAGAACAAACGTACCCCAAGCACACTTTTGTCAACATGTCACCTATTAAGGAATTCATCTAAGTACATGACTGAGGATGCAAATACTGTACAAAAGTAGCTAAATCAAAATGATAAAAAATAACAAAACCTACTTCAATCTCCCTAGAAAATGAAGTTACTGTTACACCTGGTTCATATTTCTCTGATTCTTTTCTTTTCTTGGCTATTATCCTTTGTTTTTGAAAAGTAGACTTTCATGACCTGCAGTTATGCATCATTAGAATTATGGCAGCTTCCACAGAGAGCAGCCAGGTCTCAGTCTCCTCTGAGCTAATGAACAACTTGCAGCCCCTTCCCTGAAGCCACTGACCTAAAGTTTGAGTAGGTGGACCCCGAGATGAGCCCATAATAGACTTCCTGGTGTTCATCTTTGGAGACTGAAGAATAAATTGGTGTGTTTCTTTGCCTCTTATTAGCTTTTTAAATTATTATCATTTGTTTGCTTGCAATTATAGTGATCTAAAGCCGTGTTTCCAAGACTAGTATAGACATGTCTCCTGTCTTCTCCATCAAATTAAGAAAACAGTGGCAATGAATTAAGAGACATAAGGTGACTTATACCTCCTCATCTTTTTCTTCAAACTGTCTGAAGTTGAATTTTTTTTTTACCTCAAGTGCATGACCCTGAATGCCAGCACATTGACATGGTAAGATGAAAACCCAGTTAGCTAGACTTAGTCCAATAAAATGCAGTTGGTGCTGATTCTGGAACCATCATAGACCTCACCTCCTCCTCTTTGCTCATGACCTGTGATTGCTGGATAAGAGCAGAATGAGCGTTGGGGGCGGCGGGTGGAGGGAGGAGAAAGCTTGAAAAAGTGACCACCCACTTTTTCTTCTTATTATGAGGTACTTTAAAAACAAATCCAGGATCACAGGTGAGTTTTGGTCAATCCATGAGGACATTAGTAGGACAAGAGAGCACTAGGTCTCATCTCTACATGGTCATCAGTTCAGTTCTTGCCATGCTGTCGAGCAACCATCTGTGGGTGGTGACATGGCCAGTCTTGTCCCTCATGGCTTCCGCTATAACCCATGATTCTGCTGAACATGATAATCCTGAAACCTGTCCATAATTTAACTACCTCTATTTCCAAGACCTTACTACAAGAAGCAATGGTGAGCAGACCTTAGGGGTCGTAGTTAGGCAGAGACCATAAGACTATGTGTGGACTTGATGCTTGACCAGGTATTTTGTCATCTACAACTGGGCATTTGTGTTTTAGGAAGGAACAGCATGCATAGTTATTGCATGCATTAAAATAACTGGACTGGCTTGGTGAATTTTATCCCTTCTAGGAATTCAGAGTTATTTCCCATGTGAGGTCTTCCCAGAAAACTGAATGGCCTTACCCAAGATCAATAGCAACTGGCTTACATCTGACACCAGGAGCCTAGTTGATCTCTTGAATCTCACTCCAGTTGCTGGTCCATCAGATGTGTTAAAAGCCTTTGAATGTTTGAGCCTATCAGAGTCTCACAGAAACCATTCTTCTTTATATCAACCTGCTTGACAGAAAATACATAAATTCAAAATGAAATGCAGCACTGATTACTTCACTTACCTACATCTCCATTGTGTAATTGATTCCAATCAAGATTTGAAAGCAAGTGCTTGCCTTGAACAAACTTCAAAAGGTTGGGATGACTTATGTATGGGACTGCTTATGCTTTCCCCTTCCTCTCCCTAAAGTCTTTCTGTGCCTTCAAACCTGCCCTATTTATGATTCTCTAGATATGTACTTTTGTTGGCATGTGGAGAGGGATGGATTACGATTGAAGTGTCAGGTTTCGGGGATTCCCAAAGGGGGTGAAGGCTCTGTCCTGGATCAGAGGGATCTGCTACATGGGCCAGGTCACTCTACTAGGAGCAAGAGAGGTGGAAAAGAATTCCAGAGTTTACCACTCTGGATCAGGGAACCAAAGACTTTGTTGTATCGGCATACCCAGCATGGCACCCAGCAGCATCTCAAGAAATGTGTGTTGCATGACAGTATATTTAAGGTTTAGGAAGGCTGTTCAGACCAGACACTTTCTATTGAGAGGCCCTGTCTCTGACCCCCCCCCCCCCGCACCCCTGATCTTGACTCCGGGGAGGTGTGTGATTACTTTGGCTAATGAAACATGGTGGAAGTAATGCTATGCAAATTATGGATCTAATATTTAAGAGGATAGGTGTCATCTGCCCTGTTTCTTGAAGTCTCTGACCTGCCATATAGGAAGTGTGCCTATCCTGCTGGAAATACAATATGGAGAGGCTCTGAGACTCCTGGAGTGGGACAGAGGCCCAGCTGAGCCATCCCTCTAACCAGCCCCTCCAAGGCAACAGGCATGGGAGTGCAAGTTGTCTCCAACCTTGCAGAGTAGCTTAGACATTATCTGACCACTACTGAGTGTGTCTGGTCTGATTTACATGTTTAAGGGTCTCTAACGCTTTTTATTTGGACACTATTTGGAATAGACTAGTGAAAAACGCACATTCCAAACAAACACAGATATTTGAGAAAAATTATTATAAACATCATTTTTTTAAAAGATTTTATTTATTTATTTATTTGACAGAGAGAAACACAGCTAGAGAGGGAACACAAGCAGCGGGAGTGAGAGAGGGAGAAGCAGGCTTCCCACCGAGCAGGGAGCCCAATGTGGGGCTCGATCCCGGGACTCCAGGATCATGACCTGGGCTGAAGGCAGTCGCTTAACCAACTGAGCCATGCAGGCACCCCTATAAACATCATTTTAAGTAGTTGGATGACCTGGAAAAGATCCAGGGATTAATAGACAACTGAGACTTCTGTATCAATCCCTGATGCTTGTTAAATAAGACCCTCAGTGAAAAACTGTCCCCCCACTTTTTTTTTTTACTATAGGGACAGGAATATGACAAGGAAACTTGTATCTCTTGACTTGGGGTCTGGCTGAGGTGTGGAGAGGCTCCTTTGAGAATCTGAAATAACAATTCTCTCCACATGTGGCCTTGGAGTTCCAACAAACACTGTCAGTATGACTCAATGAATTCTGGCAGAATCCCAGATGCAGGGCAAATGCAAGTCAAATCTTTGCTGGAGAAGCCCACCCTTAACGGAGGCTTTAAGTAGGTTCCCATGGATAAAGCCCTCCCTAACACGCTCATAACTAAAAAAAAAAAAAAACATAACTAAACATGTACACCTCCAAAGAATTATTCCCAGGTGCAAACTATTTAAAAAGTGTTTAATATGTTTAAGTAAAGGAGAGGATATCAACAATTCTAGGGAAAAAAACAACTAAATCTCACGAAGAGTCAAGTGAGATTTCTGAAAGTGAAAAATAGAACCACTGGAATTAAATGTTCTTGTAATTTTGACAGAACCAATCAGAACCATCATAATATGTCGCCGCTGGAGGAGCCAGCCTTGGCGAAGATGTGGTTCCCGAACCGCGGGATGTCTGGCAGGCGAAATAATAATGACTCGGACCCGGGAATCTAATGCAAGCTGACAGATCCGAGGTCAGTCAGGAGAGACTTATGAAGCAGGCTCAGCCTCACGCTCTGGCTTTTTAGCATTGGTTCTATAGCTCTAGCTCTCTAGCTCTGGCTTTGGCCCTCTTGCTCTACTTCTCTCTCCTCTTCTGTCTCTCTACTCTCTATCTGCTTCTCTTTCTGCTGCTTTCTTTGCTTCTCTGTTTCTGTCTCTCTTTGCAGGCTCTCTTGCTGTTTGCCAGCTCTCTTGCTCTCTCCTCTAAGGCTCTCTTGCTGTTTCCTTGCAGGCCTTCTGCCTTTGTCTCTCTGTCACTCAGTCTCTCTTGACTGTCTTTTGCTGCTCTCTTCTTCTGCCTCTCTTACTCTCTGTCTGTTTCTCTTTCTGCTGCTTTCTTTGCTTCTTTGCTTCTGTCTCTCTTTGCAGGCTCTCTCTTGCTATTTGCCAGCTCTCTTTGCTCTCCTCTAAGGCTCTCTTGCTGCCTCCTCGCAGGCCCTCTGCCTTTGTCTCTCTTGACTGACAGGGGTCCCAGTCTTTTATTATTTAAAAGTGAGGAAGTTGGGTGGTGCAGTTAAATCTTTAACTGCTTTTGCACCTGCCCTAGAGACAGGATTAGTATTGTTACTGCAGGGTATAGAGTGATTGCTTAAACTCACAGAAGTTGAGACCATTGAGGCAGAGGGATCAAGAAATACAGGTAAGAGATACAGAGTATGATTACTGGGAGGAGGATTGAATGGAACTATATGTCTTGAATAAGCACACAAAGGACATATTGCCCTGACCCACAGGGTATGTGGCTTTCCGGATTCTGGGCTTTCATTCACATTCACAGGTACCTCCAAAGTTTTCCGGTGGCTTGGGCTTGGCGGGAGGGGCCGATCAAGCACCGTCCTGACAATAATAGAGAATTAGCATGTGGGAAGAGAGATAAAAGAAATTATGGAGCTTGTCTCCCAGAGAGATAAAGAGAAAGGAAAGGTAAAAGAAAGGTGAAAAGACATAAGGCCTGGAATGGAAATGTAAAAAGTGCATCTTATGGGAGTTTGTGAAGGAGATACTGGGCAAATGACAGAAGAACAATACTCAAAGAGGAAATAGCTGGTAATTTTCCAGAAGGGAAGAGAGCCATGGTTTCCTAGATTCAGGACACGCACCTGGATGCATCAGAGTAAAGTTGCAGCACAATGAAAACATAGATACATAAAACGGGTACATAAAAGCAAACAGTGGCTGTGTGAAACAGTTCCAGTAATGGTAATGGGTAAGGGCCACTTAGAGGGATCCTGTGTCCTCAAGCGTTTATTAACATTAGGAAGGCTTGACAAGGCATTTTACAAAAGAGCAAGCATACATGTACCAAAAAAATTACACAGGAAGGGCTTCATCTTATCAGTAGTCTGAGAATTGCCTACTAAAACCACAGTGAGATAACACTTCATTGCACTTGAGCCAGAAGGAATAAAAAGACGGATCACCCCGAATGCTGGTGAAGAGCTACAGCAATGGACACATCACATGCATCGCTAGTTTTAGCACAAGGTGGTCTGACCCCTTTGGACAATATTGATTGTGCAGGAGACAGATGCACACACTGCTGACTGCAGCATTTCCACTGCTAGGCACCCAGTCTAGAGACCAGCACACAGGGAGACATGTATGAGAGTATTCTTAGCAGCACTGTATTTATTAACCAAAAATTTAGAAACCACCTCATGGTCATCAACAGTAAAATGGAGAAGTATGTTCATACAATGGAATGCTATTCAGCAATGAGAATAAGTGAACCAGAGCTATTTGTACATTATGGCTGTATCTCACACACAACAGTGAGAGAAAACAGCATGTTACTGAAGAATACCTCCATTATGATATAATTTATAGAAAGTTAGGAAACATGTGGAACAATACTATCAGTGTATATTGTTTAGCAATTTATATCTACATGGTAGAAATTCATTGAACCGAGAAACCTCAATTTAATATGAGTTACTTCTGGAGAGGGTCCAAAGAGGGGGATAGGAGAGGGGTGCAGGTGTGTTCAATGGTATCTGTCATATTTTATCCCTTAAGCTGGGTGTTGGGTTGATGGATGTTTGGTTATATTTTTCTATCTATATTTTCATTTATCCAAAATGTGTGTAAGGTTTACTAAATTGGAGTGATCACTGTCAACTCTGCTGTCCCTCTCTCGCCATGTCCAGTTAGTCACACTACACTACCAGTTTCACTCCGCAAGCAGTCCCTGAAACTCTCCCCTCCATTCCATCCCTGCTGCTTCTTACCAGGCCTTCATCATTGTCACCTAGATTAAGTCAACCATCTCTTGTTTCCATCGTGGCCCTTTCAAATCTAGTTTCTATACTACTGCCAGAGTGACCTAATGAAAACACAAACCTGACAGCCTGTCACTTCCTTGTTTAAAACCCTGCAAGTCTCCCTGCCACCTAGAGGATAAGGTACCAGTATCAGTTCCTTAATGCCAAGCCCTTCATGTTCTGGTCCCTGCCTTTCTCCTCAGTCTCATCGTCTGTCACTTCCCACCTCACATTTGAAGTTCCAGAGATGCTGAACTACTTACAGTTTCCGTAGGGGTGACTAACTCCTCCTGGTTCGCTTAGAGCTTTTCTGATCTCAGCACAACAGTCCCACATTATGGGAGCCCCTCAGTCATAGACAACACGGGACTGACCTGGTATTAAACCTGAAAGTCCTGCATCTTAGGAAGCCCTTTCAGTACCTGGCAGGCTGGGACGGCTGGTCACCCTAGTCCCCCAGCCTCCAAGCTGCTTCTGCAGCAGAATCAGTTCCTGCTCTTTCTGCACTTGATATGTCTCCCTTTCCTCTTGCTTCCTCCTGGAAACAGGACTCAAAACAAACAGCAAACAAAATGTGACATGAAACATGAAAAACCCTACAAAACCCACATAACTTATACTTTACTTCTTCCAGAAAGTGTTTCCTGACTATCCCCTGGGCTGAGTTCGATGCCCTTCCCCTGGACTCCTGAAATAATCTGAGCACGTCTCTGTCATAGCATTTTTTAAAAAGATTTTATTTATTTTACAGAGAGAGACACACAGAGAGAGGGAACCAGGCAGTGGGGAGTGGGAGAGGGAGAAGTGGGCTTCCAGCCAAGCAGGGAGCCTGATGCAGGGCTTTATCCCAGGACTCCCGGATCATGACCTGAGCCCAAGGCAGACGTTTAACGACTGAGCCACCCAGGTGCTCCATGTCATAGCATTTAATATATTATAAATATCTGACCAAAGTGTCTGCCTCCCCCTCTAGACTATAACCAGTCTATGGGCTCTCAGCTTATTCATCTGTGATTCTCAGCACCTAGCAGTGCCTGACTTAGTAGGTACTCAGCAAATGTTTGTTGCATAAATGAATAGATGAATACAAGCTATGCTGTAAACCCAATCATGAAATTTCCTGACTCTTCTTGAGGCTAGCATGGCTACAATATTGTTGGGGAACTGAAAATTACTTTAAAGTGGCAATTCCAGGTTTTCTTTTCTTTTCTTTTTTTACCCCAATATTAAGGGAAAAAGAGAATTTTTATCCTGTTGCAGAGAATGACAAAAAATAGTATTCCAAGTTGAGTTGTTATACAGTTTAGATAGATGACTTCCCACAGATTTGACAGTTTTATTGTATTTTTGACAGTGGATTTTCCTCCCTTCTGGGAAGTTGGGGGGGGCATGATAACATCCCTCACGGATCTCTAAACTCTATGAGTAAGCATTGTCTATATCCCAGACGGAAAAAAATTAAACCCAGGACTAGGAAGGTGAGTCGATTGCCATGCATCACACAGTTCAGGAAGCAGGTGACCCAGGATTAGACCTCTGTTCCACCCAACACCCAACCTAGCTTCTCGCTTCTTGCTGCATCCCTGAATGGGGTGGAGGTTTGGGGGGGTTCCTGTGAATAGAAGCAGGTAGTATAGTTGGCTGTTGCTGTGGCAGGCCAGTTGAGGCAGCGGGAGAGCCTGGATACCCCGGGCTCCCTCACTGGGACTTCCTGAATCCTAATGCCTGGGAGCCAGGGTAGGGGTAGAGCTGGAAACCCTGAAGCTCAGCCAGAGAAGGGCTTTGCCCTCTGACATGAGTGAGGCCTCTGGAAGAACTGATGGGGCCAAAGACACAGCTCATGGACCCCTGAAGCACTCACCTGTAGGAGGCCTAGCTCTACTGGATCTAGTGAAGCCTGGCTGAGCACAGACCCAAGATCCTGGAGTGTTCAGGCTCTGAGCTGGAGAACTAGACCTCAGACTGTATTTTAGCCTCAGATCACCAGCCTTCTAGCCTGCAGTATGAGGTCATAGCCACGGGTTCCCAGGTCAGTCTAAAGTCCTACCAGATTTGAGATCTGCTGAATTAAATGTCCAATCCCCTCTGCTTTCCCCATCATCACTCCTGATGCCAGAGTGCAGCAGAGCTTATCTCCACACCTAATCATAGATCCCATGATTGGTATGCTATTGGAGTGAAATGCTCAGTCTTGACTCTAAGGGAATTCAATACTCTCTGGGTTAATAAGCCTCTTCAAAGAAGGCTTATTTGACACGCGCTTATTCACCTCCTCCACTGCTGATTTTTGGGATCTTGGAGCCACCATGGAATTCCCTGTGGTTTAGCCTGACCGATCACTCCCCCCACCACCTCTTTTTTCCTGTCCAAGAAGGACCTTACCTAGGCTTGGGGACCTGCTGAATCCTGTATCTTTACTACCTGTAGGCTTTTCTCAAGCATGCTCCCTCTACAAGCACTCCTATTCTGGTCTCTACTTCTGTCCATCCTCCCATCCACCCATTCACAGGCATTCACTGGAAACTTAATCTAGCATAGGAGTCAAAACTGGATTTGATTCCTGGCTAGGCCACTTGCTAGACATGTGAGCTTGGGTAGTAGATAACCTAACCTCTCTGGGCCTCACTCTTCTCAACAGAAGGAATTGTGCCTGCCTGTCCTGTAAGGAAAATGTGGGGGCAAAGGATAAAGACTGGACATGTGTGTATAACATACACCGAAGAGCACCTGCTGCATAGGCATACTCTCAAATGACCTCAACAGAAGGTTGCATCTGATCAAGACCAGGATGTACACACTATGGGGAGGTTTAGTGAGTAAGAAGAGAAAGAGGCAAGGAACTCACCATAGGCCTGTTCCAGACCCTGCACCTGGCATACTACGTCATTCAACCTTAATCATGGCCATTCCATAGGGGCATTATAAAGAATACACCCATTTGACAGTTGGAGGTACTAAGGCTCGGGAGGAAGAAGTCACTGTAGGCTGGGATGGTTGGATCATCTTCACAGAGGAGGTAGGATCTGAGCCAAGACTTGCAAGGTGAATGGGACTTGGATAGGGAGAGGGTGAGTGGGAGTGAGGAGGAACAGCTTGCCAACAAAACCCTGAGTCAGCAATGCCCAAAGCTAGCAAGGTAACAAGGCACTTTCCAGTTGCTCCCTAGCAACTTCGCAGCACAACTCAGAGCAGCGTTATCTCTGCAACTTTATTAACAGAGGCTTAGGAAGGAAAAGTCATCTTCCCTTATCTCACCATCAGCCTTAAGCAAACAGATGAGGCCAAGGTAGCCAGGAGAGTAGGTGCATGCAGCTGTCTGGCATCAAATCACACCCTCCACCCCTCCAACTGCCTGAGGGCATGAAAATCAGGCCTGAGAATAAGTATAGCCACCATTCCCTGAGCACTCTGTCTGCATTTCCTCACTGAATCCTCACAACAATCTCGTAGACCCTATTGTCCAGAGGAGAAAACTGAGGTTCAAAGTGATCAAGTCACTTACCCAAGACACCACAGCTTGTAAGAGGCACAGCTGGGGAGTTTCAAGATGGCGGAAGGCCAGGTGACTGCATGTCGGGGAGTTCCCTGAAGAAAGCTGAATTCCAGCAAAAAAAACACTACAGGACCACCATGAACACCCATGAAACCAGCCTGAAATGTGATATTTCCCACTTCTGGACCGCCACGAGAGACAAGGACCATCGGCAAAAAGGTAGAAACAAGTAAGAGGGACC
>PITA01030821.1:0-16024 GCA_004023965.1 Spilogale gracilis | reverse complement strand
CCGGGCCCGGCACGGGGCTCCCGAAACCCCCACCTGCTGGGAGCCTCCGGTGTCTCCTCTTCTGATGCGGCGACTCTGGGAGGGCTCCTGGGTGGGGACTGGTCACCGGAGAGACCGAGCTGTGATCCCGCCGGGATTTTCACCCTGCTCCCCATTCCCGGGGGATTCAATGGACACCTGCTCACGCCCACGTGATAAAGCCCCACAGAAACCCCAAATGTGTGGGGTTCCAAGAACCTGTAGGTGGGGGAGTGTGTCCACGTACGCGGAGGTGACACGCCCCAGCTCCAAGGGGGCGGAAGCTCTTGTGCTTGGGACCCTCCCGGCGCGCAGCCTGCATCCTCCCGGCGTGGACAGAGACAGGACAGAGGCCGTGGGTCCCACCGCGTCTGTATCCTTCCTCGCAGCCGTCGCTAGTGATGAACTCCCTCCCCGGAGTCCCGCGAGCTACTCTAGCCGATGAGAAGATTCCTGAAGGGGCTCCCGGGAATCCCACTTGCAGCCACGTCAGACCGAGGCTGTGGGTCACCCGGGGACCTGCCCCACTTGGGGGCGGCCTCTGAAGTGGCGGCAGTCTGTGGGACGGAGCCCTTCCCTGCGGGATGCAGACGGTGTGAGGCGTGCGTTCAGTTGGAGGACAGCCCACGGGGTTGGAGAACTGGTCACGGTGGGGAAAAGCACCCACACATCTGGTGGCCAGAAGGGAAGTATTCTGTGACTGGAGAGTAAGAGTAAAGGAGAAACGGGAGAGCTTCCCGAGACATACAATTAAACCTGTTTTTTTAAAAGACAGGCATTCTCAGATTGGATAAAAAAACAAGACTAACTCTATCACCCACAAGAAACAAAAGATACAAACAGCTTAGAAGCCTAAGGATGGAAACGGTGCACTGCCGATAACTAATGGAAGGAAAGCTGCCGGGGGCCGCAGTCACATGGGAAGGTGCCAAGAATGACGTGCCAGGGACAACAGGGACACTGCACAGAGTGACACGCACACACCGACAGGGCTCAAGGGCGACGAGCCAGGATCGCTAGCACAGGGAGCTCAGCACGGCTCGCCGAGCGGGCGGGCAGAACGGCAGAGCTCCCACGGCCGGGCACGCGTGGAACTGCCCGGCAGACATAAACGAACACGTGTCAGTCACAGACGCACACAGAATGCTCTTCAAGGTCCACAGTTCTCGGGACAATAAGGCAAGCTTCAATGAATGTGAAAGAACCAGAATCGATCAAAGAAAGGTCTCCAACACGGGAGCCAAACAATCAACAAGAGGATTTCTGGCAAAACCCAAAATGTATTCAAATAAATAACCCTTCTATATGGAGCCCAGGATCAGAGGGAAAAAATCACAAGGAACAGTAAAGGGATTTAATCCCAAAGTAAGCACAGAGATGACAACAATACAGAAAAGATGTGACGTCACTGACGTCAGACACTGGTTCCTGGAAAGATGAACAGGACCAAAGACAGAAATAACCAACACCAGGACCAAAAGAGAGGGTCCCACCCTAGATCTCACAGGAAATAAGGATAGTAAGGAAGTTCATAAATATCTTTAGGACAACAAATCCAGCAACTTAGATGAAACAGAAAAAAATTCCTGGAAAGACATACATTACAGAAACTCAAAGAGGTAAGTCAAATATCTACTTAAAAAATTGAACGTGTAATTAAGAAACCTTCCCAAAAAAGAAACTTCTAGGCCTACGTGGCTGCACTGTGAATTCTACCAAATGTTAAAGAAAAGGACCAGTGAAAGTCTTCCGTAAGATAAAAGAAACACTTTCCAGCTCTTTACGAAGCAGTATTACCCTGATACCAAAACCAGAAGGACACAAGAAGATTCGTATCCCTGTGGTCGCAGAAAAACTTCAACAAAGAGCCAGGGATGAAAAATTTAGCAAATCAAGGGGCCCCTGGGTGGCTCAGTCGGTGGCGCGCCTGTCCTGGTTTGGGTTCGGGTCCCGATATTGGGGCGTCGGGGTGGGCTCCACGCTCTGCACGGAGTCCTGAGATCCTCTCTCCCCACCCTCATGGTCTCACTCTCTCTCAAATAAACAAATAAACCTTTTTTAAAAAAACAAATTACAGAGAACATACGACAAGTGGGGTGATTCCCGAGTGAGATATTAACAGAAAAACGGAGGAAATCCACAGTCACATCACATAGAGACATGAACACTTCATCCGCACTCGTGACAAGAAGGCTCGAGGGAACAGAGGCGCCGACTCCACAGCCTCCCGAGGCGGCCTGGAGAGAGCTGCGGCCGCCAGCACAGGGCGCAGGGAGAGACAGAGCGGGCGCCCTGCGGCCCGGCGCCCCCGCCACACTCCCGCCAACGCCTGCTGGAGCCCAGGCAACAGGCAGATGGAGAGGGCAGGGGACACTGCCGTCCTTCAGTGCTGGTGCAGCGCAGCCCCCCCCCCTTCCTGGACCATGCTGTCCTCCGTCCTCTGCAGGTGGCGAGGTGGGCCCAGGCCCCTCCGCGGCTGGGGGAACCCTCCCTTCGCCCTTCCAGGCTCACACTGGGTTCTAGGTGGACCCTGGCCCCCCCTCAAGACTCACTTGGGGCAACACCGAGGGGTGACGGAGACGGTAAGAGCTGATACTGAGTTTACCATGGGCATCTATTAAGAGTGAGACGGGCATTATCTCATCGAAAGCACGTGACAGGGGTCCCCGGGTGGCCCAGCTAATGCAGCACGTGAGCCTCGGTTTCCGGAGCCCATGCCAGGCTCTGCGCTCAGCGTGGAGGCTGCTAAGGTTTCCCCTCTCCCTCTGCCCGCCCCATGCTTGCTGTCTTTCCCTCAAATAAAGTACATCTTTAAAAAAATTAATTAATGAATTATTTAGTAAATAAATACCTCTTTTGAATAAATAAATGAACCACATGACAGTCTTTTGAGGATGGTCTATTAATTCTTTTCTCCACAGAGAAGCTAAGAAACCCATCCCAGGTACACAGGCATTGGGGGGGGGCGCCCCAAACAGGAGCGTGGGAAAGAGGTGGCGACAGCACGGCGACTCCCAGCGTGCACGAATGCTTGCGGACCACAGGCTCGAGAGCCCTACGAAACCCAAGATCTTTGTTTAAGAAGTGCTGAAAACAAGGGGTAAAACATAAAAACTACAAGGCACAGAGGAACATGTTTAAATAATACCAGAGTGATGAAATCAGCAAAATCCAGATTACGGGAAATCCTTCAGGATAAACAACCCAGTTTCCTTAACAATTTCTACTCGAATCGTGACCTTAACGAGCAAACCATAATGAACATTTTTAGGACAATGAGGGATCCCTGGGTATACATTTGATAGGAAAGATTACTGTTAGTTTAAAAGATGTGAGAAAGGTATTGTGGAAACAATTTTTAGAAGAATCTCATCTTTCCAAGATACTTCCTGAAATACGCCCAAGTGAAATGTGATTTTGGGTACCTGCTTCAAAACAACCGAGTGGGGGACAGCGACAGATGAACAGCCATGAGCTGGCCCTCGCTGAAACCGCGTGAGGAGTGCACTTCCTAATCCAGACAAAAATATATATAAGGCCGGGGTGGAATCAGAGCTGCCCTGGGGGCTTGCCGGGGCCGGGGCTCTGTCGGCTGGGCGTCATGAACCCAGGGTCCCGGGATCAAGCCCCATGCTGGGCTCCCTGTTCAGCGGGGAACCTGCTCTCCCTCTACCCTTTCCCGCCTGTTCATGATCTCTCTTACTCTCCGTCTCAAATAAATAAAATATATACATAAAAAAATCATGTGTACAGGCAAAAGCAGCCCTGGGCACGTGAGACCCCGAAGCAGCCAAGAGCTGCTCGCGGAGTCCCGAGGACGGCGCTGCTCCAGCCGGGGCCGTTTCCGCACTGCGGTGAAGCGCAGGTGCGCCGGGGTCCAAGGAAGGTCCAAAGAGGCTGGAGCAGACAAGCAGCTAAAAGCTTCCTTCCGGCAAAGATCTGCATGCGAGAAACGGTGGGGAGGGACTGAACTGGGCAGCCGAGGGAGCACAGAAGCCAAGAGCGAGGGCAGGGCTGAGGAGGGGCCGCCGAATGCCGGCCAGTGCTCCAGAACGTCGGGACCAGGGCCCCCGGAGTGCTCGGGCAGCCTGCTAAAACCTGCAGCGGTCTGTCTCAACCCCACAGCTGCCGGGAGCCCGGGCTGCGGTCTGCAGGAAGAGGTGGGGGCAAGAGCTTACGGGGGCTCTGACCCACTGCGGGGGGGCAGAACCCGTCAGCGCACCGCCCTCCTCTCGCTGCCGCGAAGTGCCGTGCCGACAGAGGCCCAGGGCGCCAGGACCGAGTCCACGCGCACACCGGCCCCTGGCACCGAGGAAAATCGCTGCCCAAGCCCTAACTGACCGCCAAGCGCCCGAGCGAACACTTCAGTGGCCCAGCGCCACAAGGAACACAGGCCTTCTAGAAGTCCAGGAAAGCCATGAGAGAAACGGACTGAAACAGAGACTCCAACAACAACAACAAACAGGAGGGCAGGAGGATCTGGTGTCCAGTTTTCAACAAAACCAGCATATCACAAAGCACGCAAACAAGCAGGAAAGTATGCGCACACGGGGGAAGAGCCGCCCGGCGCACCGACTCTGAAGCGGGATTAGAAATGTGTGGCTGGATTACAGGACGTGGCGTACACAGACGGCACGTGAAACACCAGTGACATGTCTCCCCGAATATCAATGCAGACAGGAAAACTACAGAAGAGAACGAAGCAGAAGTCCCAACTTTGAAATGTAGACGCTACAAGGGGAACATTCACTACAGGGCTTCCGGGTGGGGCGGGAGAGCCGCAAACCCGAGGACGGGACGCCAGCAGCGCCGCGGGGGGCCAGCCGCCCCTGGCCGAGCAGCCGCCCCCCACAAAACCCGCACCCAGACCAGGAAACGAGCGTTACTACACTTAAGAGGGCTGAGAGATGATACAAGTATGTCCTTCACCCACAATGCGGTTAGACTATAAAATCGTAATAGAAGGGAATTTGAGAAATCAATGAATATTTGAAAATAAAAGTACAATTCTAAGTAACCCATGTGTCAGAAAGAAAGTACAAGGGATATTAGAAAGTATTTTCATCTGCAGGGCACCTGGGTGGCTCCGTCGACGCCATGTGTGCCTTCGGCCCAGGTCATGGCCCTGAGATCAAGCCCTGCGTCGGGCTCCCGGCTGGTGTGCAGCCTACTTCTCCCTCTGCCTCGGCCTTCCCCGTGCCTGCGCTCTCTTGCTCTTTCTCTGTCATACAAATAAAATCTTAAGAAAAACGTATTTTTATCTAAATGAAAGTAATATAACACACCAAAATTTACTCGATGCTTATGTGCTTAGAAAGAAATTTATAGCTTTCGATACCTATGTTAGAAAAGAACCTCAAATCAATAATGCAAGTACTTCTTCAAAACGGTCCACCCCAAAACCACAGACTACAGTTTTCACGTGCACACAGAAGGCCACGAATCCCAATAAATCCCAAAAAACTAACGATCATACGGAAGCGCTAACTCACGAGGTTGTATACCGGAAACTCTTACGCCGTATATTAACTAATTGGAATTTAAACAGAAACTTTAAAAACCTGAAATCATATCATGTGTGCAAAAAAAATGATAATGCAAGCATTCATCTTAAACGAAAACTGGAAAAAAAAGCAAGAAAAGAGGCAGTAATAAGATCAGAGCGGAAATGAAAAACAGAAAAGTGATACAGAATGTCAACAAAACCAAAAGTCAATTATTTTAAAAGATGCAGAAAGCTGACAAGTCCTTAGCAACATTAGCCAAGAACACAGAACAAGGTTTCTGACAATGTGGGTGCGTTACCACTGATTCCTCACAAATTAAGTGGAATACAAGAAATACTATGAACAACTCGTACCAACAAGTTCCACAATTCAGGCACAATGGAAAAGTTCCTAGAAAGCCGTCCCTTAGCGAGACTGACTCGAGAAGAATTAGAAATCACAATGGAGCTATAACAAACATAAACAAAGAATTAGTAATTTAAAATCTTCCTGCAAGGAAGTCGTAGGCCCAAATGGTTTCACTGGTGAATTTTTTCAGACATTTACAGAAGAAAACTACTGATACACACAAACTCTTTGAACACAGAAGAGGCTGGGATGTTTTCCAGCTCAGTCTAAGAGGCCACACCACCTCCACCCCAAGCCGGACAGAAACAGCAAGGAAGAACGGCGGATCCCTAGACACCCAAGGGAGGCCCTCACGCTTTCCGCAGAAGAGGACCCCAGGAAAGGAAGCACCATGAAGCCAGAAAAAGTCAAGTCATATCGCCTTACATTAAAAAAAACCCAAAACACAAAAAATTAGTATTCTATAAAAACAAATCCAACAGACAGACGAATGAGCCCCTTAGAAGCCACGCCCTAACCCTCAAACCCGTGAGTGTGCTGGGTTACACGGCAAGGAGGAATTATTAATCAGGCTGCATGTGGGATGAAGGAAGATTATTCTGGCTTATGTGCGGGGGGCCCAGTGTGATCACAAGGGCCTTCATGGTGGAAGAGGCAGAAGAGAGACAGTGAGTGACACCTTCGGAAGATGGGCCATTTGGTCCACAATCGGGTAAGCATCTAACTTGAGCTCAGGTCATGATCGCAGGGTCCTGGGATTGAGCCCCACACTGGGCTCCACACCTGAGAGGGGGATGTGTTTCTCCCTCTGCCCCTTCCCCACCTGTGTGTGTGCACTCTCTCTCGTATAAATAAATAAGACCTGGGGGGGAAAGGCCCATGCCGTGTGGTATTGCTGGCTTTGAAGGCTCAGGCAGGGGATCCCTGGCCCAGGGTGCACACGTCCTCCAGGAAGAAAGGCGGCCTGCCGACAACACCCAGATTTCGCCCCGGCACGACCCGTCTCAGACTTTACGTCGTTTTCAGCCACTCAGTCTGTGGTAATTTGTCGAAGCAGCACCACAAAATGAATACAATAGGCAACAGAAAGATTTAAGACCAAGTCTCACAAAAGGATGAGAGAAAAGATAATGAAGAGCAGAAAGCATCTCCAACAGAAAAAGAAAGAACACCAGGAAAACATAACCTCAAACCAAACCATATGTGGGGCGCCTGGGGGGCTCAGTCGTTAAGTGTCTGCCTTCGGCTCAGGTCATGATCACAGGGTCCTGGGATCGAGCCCCACATCGGGCTCCCCGCTCAGCGAGAAGCCTGTTTCTCCCTCTCACTCCCCCTGCTTGTGTTCCCTCTCTCACTGTCAAATAAATAAATAAAATCTTAAAAAAAATTAAACCATATGAAAACTACAATTTACTTCCAAAGAAGCTAAAGACACTTAAGATTAATACAAAAGGACAACCTAAGTCAGGCTAGAATGCTGAAATAAGGTTATGGGGCCTAAGGAAATATGAGGAATAAAAGTAAAATACCATTTCAACAATAAAGGTTAAGCTAGAAGCACCATTAAACTCCACAAATGATTTTACTTAAGAGAAGCAGAAGAGGAAAGGAATTTTTTTAATGAAAAAGAAATGAAGGAATAAAAAAGACCCCAGAGAAGTGAACTGAAGGGATGGTAAAGAAGATCCAACACACAATCACAGCCCCTCCCCACCCCGCAAAAATGGAGGCGGCAAAGCCAGGGAACAGAATACTAAAAACTTAAAAACATTTCCTGAAATAAAACTTGTGGAGCTCCATATTGGAAGAGCATGCCATCTGAATGAGAAATCCACGCCTAACAACACTAAAAAAGAATGCCATTCAGGCAAAAACCAGTCACTTATATGGGAAAAAAAGTAAAATTGCAATGCATTTGGCAGCAATGCTTTATGCTAGAAGACAAGAGAATAATATTAAGGTATTCAAAGGAAAAAGATGTGAGCTGAGGATTTCACATACAATCAAACTGACTTTCAAGTACAAAGGACACATAAAAACTCTTATGAACGTGCAAGAATGAGGGTAATATGTTCCATGAGTCCTCCTGAGAACCACAGGAGAGAAGAGATCTCAACGGAAAGTCTAGAGACACTGACAGAGGGACGGTTGTGAACACTCAGTGAGTATTTACCTGCAGAGCTAAGACTGACAAGGTTTCCGGGAGAGGGGGGCAAGGATCTGCAGGGACTACGGAGGACGGGGGCGGAGAGCAGGTCTCACGCCAACAGTAACGGCAGAGGCGCGGTGCTAGTGCTGGTTCACCTGAGACAGCGACATGTGCGGTGACACACATAGCAAAGGAGCACTTAGCCATGGTCCAATATTCTCCTCTCCACGGTCCTGGAGAACCGGGGCTCCTGGTGGGAGAAGGGAGGTGGGGTCGCAGGATAAAAAAGTCAAATAAATGTGCTACCGTCGGTGACGAGCTCTGTCAACAGCACAGTCTGAGAAACTACAACCCACCCAACAGCAACGAGTGTCCCCAACATGCAGACTGCAGATCTGAAACATCGCTTCCCATCAACAAAGACCAGGGCTTTTTGACAGAACGGCTCCTCCCAGGTCTGGGGCAAGAACACACGACAAGCCTGGGGCATCCTGGCACACCAGAGAGCACGGGAGCTGTGAGAACGAGCTAGAACTGTGTCCAAAGTGTCTGGGAGCTTATAAAGGCTCCCAATACCCAACCACGAGACGATCTCAACATAAATAAGGACCATGAACAAGACATTAAAATTCGTCTGATACGTTTAAACCTGAGTTCATGATACCAAAATAAAATCCTCAGTGGGTCACCCTTGGAGGACGATAGAAAACTGATTATTCTGAGAACCGATGAAGAGAAGAGTCAAGCACCATCTTGGGCGTCCTCTATGAAGCACAGAACTAGTTAACCAAACAATAACAACAGGTTCCAAGTCAGCCAAAACATCACCATTTCGTAGCCTGTTACAGATTGATGCGTGTATGTCTGTGCATTGCTGGCATCGGGGCGCCTGGGTGCCTCCGTCGGTGAAGCGTCCTACTCTCGATTGCTCAGGTCTTGATCTCAGGGTCAGGAGTTCAAGCCCCATACTGGGCTCCACACTGGACATGGAGCCTACTTTTTTTTTTTTTTTTTAAAGCTTTTATTTATTTGACACACACAGAGAGATCACAGGCAGGCAGAGAGAGGAGGAAGCAGACTCCCCGCCGAGCAGAGAGCCCGATATGGAGCTCGATCCCAGGACCCTGAGATCATGACCCGAGCTGAAGGCAGAGGCTTTAACCCTCTGAGCCACCCAGGCGCCCCTGGAGCCTACTGTTAAGAAAAAGAAAGAGAGACAGCAGACACTGAGTGCCTCCTCATGGAGCGAGACAACATCCCTGGGAGGGATCTTGCCAGGAGTCGAAACCTCAATGTGATCACACCTCTACATCCAAAGACGGATTTACAGGAAGCCAAGGACAGATCGACCTACACTGGAGGACCACCAAAATCAAGACTGGGTGAAACACAAGTCCAGCCACAAAAACTTCCATGGGACCTGGGGGGGGGAGGGGCTGCAAAACTGAACTACCACTTGGAGGCACACGAGCCAGCCATGGGACGGTGAAGAAAGGGGAGCGGCTGCACTAGTGGGGGTCAGCAGGGGCAGGGAGGGAGGGAGGGACACAGGACACATACAGGATGCAGGGGAGCACTCTGGGCCAAAGTTTCTTTCTTGACCCAAGCAATGGTCACAAAAATCCCCAACTTACATTAACTCCTCAAGCTCTATACTTACTTCATCCAGTGTCTGTGTCAGACTTTAAAAGTAAAAAGTTAAACAAACAAACAAACAAACAAACCAGGGGTGCCTGGGGGGCTCAGTCAGTTAAGCGTCTGCCTTCAGCTCGGGTCACAATCCCAGGGTCCTGGGGTCGGGTCTCATGTCGGCCTCCCTGCTCCTCCCTCTTCCGCTCCCCCTGCTTGTGCTCTCTGTCTCTAATAAATAAATGAAATCTTAAAAAAGAAAAGTAAACAAAAATCATTTGATGAAATACACTGAGGGCATCATGGCGTTGGCTGGAGGGGCCCGCAGGCCGGCACAGGTAGGAGAGGCCGGGAAGTGGCCCGTGCGCCATGTCCGCACACGCGCGATCTCCGGTGCTGGAGAGGTCGCACAGCAGCGGGGAAGGGGGGCTTTTAAATAAGTGGTGCCAGGACAGTGCGACTGCTCTGTGGGGAAGACGACGCCTGACTCCGTGTTCACATCACCCCCCAGTCACACTACATGGACGGTCACACGAAAGGCAGAACAGGGAGGACCACAATAAGAAAAATAGCCTTTTAACCTCGCCTTAGAGCAAAAGAGAACTGCTGCGGGAAGATGGGCAATCAGGCCAGACTAAAATTAAGAAACGTAAAAATCAAGGAAATACAAATCAAAGCCACAACAATGTACGCCTTGTCCAGTGGCCACACACACACACACACACACACACACACACACACAGTGACCCGATAACGCCCGGTGCTGGGGACAGTGTGCGAGGCAGGCGTGCAAGCACCTGGTGAGACCGGTATCACCCGTGATCACTCCCAGGGTCACACAGCAAAGACAAGCTCAGAGACGTTCCCGGCAGTGCCCGTAAAGGTCCGAGGCGGGCTGCCGACGGTAGACACACGCTGTGACAGAGCCAGGAAGCCACGGTCGCCGTCCCCAGCAGCCACCCTGGGCGCAGGAACCAGACACCAAAAAGCACCGGGATACGAGGGCAGCAGTGTGAGCCGTGGGAAGTGTGAGCTTTAGGGCTGGGGGCAACGGGGGCACAGGGACAGCTGTCCATCCTCGACGGTGACAATTCACGGAGGTGAGCACTTCTACAGCAAGAGGTGAGGGCGCCGGGGTGGCTCGGTGGCCCACGCGACTCAGCTCTGCTCATGACCTCAGGGCCACGGCACTGAGCCCCATGTCGGGCCCCACGCTGGGTGTGCGATCTGCTTGTCCTTCTCCCTCTGCACCTCGCCCTGCTCACGCGCGTGCTCTCTCAACTAACTAACTAAAATCCTTTTTAAAAAATTAAAAGAGCTGAAAGCTGGAAATCGTCCAGGCATCCCCCAGCAGCTACGACGTGAGCGCCCCCGTGAGGCGTCTGTCCCCCCCCCCCCCCCCCCCGAGCAGGTGCAGACACACACGCGCACACATGCACCTGGGCGTGCCTGGAAAGCCGTGCACAGCTTTGCTGCAGCAGCCACGAACGACCTCCCCTTTCTAGTCCATGTATCTCTCCACGGTTCGACTAACTTTGCTCGTATCATTTCAAAATTATAAATAGCAATGAATCACTAATTTAGGAAAAATACTCTCATTTGACCCATCAATTTACTACTTAAGAAAATTTCAGCACAAATTAAAGGAAAAAAAAAGGCACGTTACCTTTGGTTTTTAAATCCACAAAAGGATCATGTTACTGTGGCGTTCTGATGATTTTACATACGTGTAAAGGATAATTTGGTTTTTGCCCCCTAGCCCCAAAACTCGGGAAGGGATTGATGTGGATGGCAACTGGAACTCTAGACTCTTCTGACTCCGGTCATCAAGGGTAACGCGTCATCACTACTACTCGGAGGGCTCCCTGCATCCCGGGCACTACGGCGACGACGGAGATAACATCATACTCCGAAAGCGAGCACAGCAATCCCAAATTATGACGAGAGCCACAAGACAGAAGGGAGAGGACAGACAGAAAGAAGGCACCCCAAACCAAAGTCTCTTGAATTTACTTTACTTTTCTTCTCAAACACAAAAACACCAAAAAGTAAAAGGTAGCTAATCAGAGGTTTCTTTCTGTAGGCTAGAAAAAGTAAAATGCAGGGAAATGTTCTGACTTGGAGAACCTACTGCTCTTCTTTATTGAAAGAACAGAAACCGCCTCTGACCCCAGCACTGCTGCCCTCGGTGACAACACAGCCGTCTCTCTAATGGCCTCCCACACTCTGCCTACCAAGCACGTCCGATTTAGGAAAGTATATTTTTTTCCACTTTTCACATCCAGATTGAAGCATATTAAAGGAACACGAGTCCAAGAATCAGATCTCACTGGCTCAGACGGGCGAAGACCCGGAGCTGTCGGGGAGGACGCAGGCCGCGGGCAGTGGCGGGGCACGGGCCGGGCGGGAACCCCTCTCACCGCCACAGCCCTGGACCCAGCAATCCCACCGCTGGCACTGGACTGCAGGACGGCGCTCCTCCGGCAGAGAAGGCCACCTGAGCTGGACGACCACCCACGCCCGCCCCGAAGGGCTGCTACGGTCACAGGCGTGGTCCGTAAGAGGCGAGACACGCACGGTGTAAACAGTACTTGCTGCCTTTTATGACAGACGAGAGAGGAAACCCAGATTTCTGCAGGAAAAACAGAAATAAAAACGGTCGTCTGCCCATAAAGAGTGGAGGAAACGGGGATGTGAAGCCTCTGATCCTATCTTTCATATGATTTTGACTTCTGAGCCATGTAACGATTTTGAACATAAAAATAAAATTTAAAAACTGCAAATCTGAAACAAAAAACCTAATGGTGTATCAGATGGGAACACAAGCAGGGACGCGAGAATACTCATCACGAGGCTTGTTCCTAAGCAGAGCACTTCTCCTCAACATAACATGTACGGACAACAAAAGCCCCCTCGGGTCACCTGGCTGGCTCAGTCGGCGGAGCCTGCAACCCCAGTCTCAGGGTTGTGAGTTCAAGCCTCACAGCGGGTACAGAGATTACTTAGAAATAAAATCTTAAAAACAAAGACCAAAACACCTTAAACTCCGCTAAGGAGTCCCATTAGCAGTAATGCCATAATATAGTAATTTGACACCCTATTTTATGTCTACCTGAGCAGGAAATACGTAATTATGCCAATGATGTTAAGAATCAAGATTTTCAGAACAAGGATACGTTTTAAAAATCAAAGAATTAAGTAAAGTCATGTAATTTCAAACTTGTATTGAAAACACCTTATGAACTTACCAGGTTTCCCGAAACCGTCTAGTGCCGTGCCCGCCGCCCGGCGCTTGTAGCCCCGCAGTAAGCAAACACCCCCGGCGAGCAACACTTTCGGCTCGGAAAGGGCCCGGGGCAGCCGCCAGGCCGGGAAGGAAGGGCCGGGGGCCCGAGAAGCGCTGGGCGCTGCCATCTCAGGAAGGCCAGAGACCCCGCAGCAGGACGCTCGCTGCTCAGCTCCAGCCGCGTGAACATCCACACACAAACACAAGACTAACAGACCCCAATGCAATGAACAAATAAAAAGCCCATTGCTCCGCACTGACAGTCAAGAAAGAAGAAGGGAAAACGGAAGCATTTAGCACAGTGAAGCTAAATGCCACGAGCACTGTCCCCCCAATGAGTGGTGACAAAGGGGGCGGGGCCCGCATCTGTCCTCTCGTCTCAGGATGCCCAGATGAGGGCACACAGATAAAATAAAGAGCGCGGGGAAGCTGGCCATCAGCACCCGCAGGACAGCCCCCAGGGTGGTGCGGAGGAAGCGCCGAGCATCGCTCCACGGAGACTGCGCTGCGTGACTGCAACCGAGCCCTCTCCCCATCAGATCGCTGCCCGCGGGGGAGCCGGGAAACAGAGGAACAAGTCAAACAACACAGCACAGAACAGATCGGCACACTGGGCGCTCGCAAGACAACTGGCCCCGTCTCTTCAAAAAGCCAGTGTCACGGAGGCATTTCCCCTGAGGAAAAGAAACTGAAGAGACACAGTGGCCAATGATGACCAAGGCTCAATTCCGGTTTGGAGAAATTGCTACCAAAGACCACTGGGGGCAAGTGGGGGGACGGGAGCGGGGACTGGCCCGGGCCCCGTCCTAGACGCAGTCAGTGATGGGTCAGTGGTGGTGTGTGGTCCTACAGAAGAGTCCCTCTTTGCCTCTTGGTTGGAGAAGAGGGTATTTAGGGGTGCTGTGCTGCGATATCTGCAATTTCCCCTGGAGAGACTCGGCGAGCGAGTCTGGCAGAAGGCAGCCGTCACGGCGACATTCTCACAAGCTCTCTCTGTAAGCTGGAAACGTCACAAACCTTTAAAACACTGGAGCACAGTTGTGTCCGACTCAGGGTTCACACGCTGGCCGTGAATCGATGAGCCCCAGCGACACTCCTGCTGGGTCCAGGCTCAGAGACAACAGTCCTCCCACCACGGACATCAGTTCGGACCCGGTCTGTGGCTGAGAGTCCATTTCATGTACCCTGAGCGTGTGTGACCATGATGAACGCATTCTAGGAGTTGGCAAGAGCCCGACCGCGTCCTAACCACTGTGGCCACACAAAGAAGACCTGTGATCCAGCGTGCCAGCTCTGCAGAGACGGGGACAGAACCAAGAGCCACGGGCAGCTGCTAAGGGTTAAACTTCCGAAACCCAGAACCAGAGCCCTTTCCATAAGATGTGGTGAGAAATCATGATAAGGCAACCCTGGAAACAAAGCACATTCCAAAGCAAGCCAACAGACCATGCTGAGGTCAGCTGGTCCCTGTTCTGTCCCCGAAATGTTCTGGGTCAGAGACCAGGGCTATTTGGGTGGTTCTGCTCATCGTTTTGCGGGTCCCCTTTATCCAACACCAGCATGCTTGCTGCTTACCTTTTCCCACGGGGCCCAGGGCAGTCCACGAGGGACAGGTATGAAAGTGCTGCTGGGGCTGGAAGCTACCGGAGTTTTTAAAGCATCCTTTTACTCGCAGGCTGTGGAATGTGGTCTCTGCGAGAGAAACCGGAGCTCTCCCCGAAGAGCTCACTGCCCCAACGCTGCTCCTTGGCGAGGCAAGCGCGCGAGCACACTGTAAGGTGAGGCTCAGTTAGCAGTGGCCTTGGATGAAAACTCAGGCCCTCGGGGTTTACCTCTGCGGGGGCGGCGAAGCGGGACAGAGCAGGTGCAGCGCCACACAGCCGAGGCGCCAGGTCGTCCCCGTCCATATCAAGGAGCCACTGCATCGGGGGCACCGCCATCCCAGGCCACCATCAACTCATCGCCTGCGGAGGGGCCTTCAGAGAGAGGTGCCCGTCAGGAGCACAGGCCGCTGCGGCCCCGCAGGTGCCCTCGGGATTTGGGCTCGAGCAGGGGCCAGCCTGTCCACCGCACTGATGCCTCCTCCTGGGGGCCTCCACCTGCGGCCCAGACCCTCCGGGCGGGAGCTCGCTCTGAGAAGCGGTCTTCCCGAACTCTCTCAAACAGAAGCTGCCCACGACCTCTGCGCACAGCTGCCCATACTTTTCCCAGAAGCACTTGCAGGGCCTTTTCTCTGGTTTAAGTCTATCCCCAGCATCACTGCTTAGGTCCCCCGAGGGCAAGGCCTTCTTTTCAAAATGACCCCTGCCCGCTGCCCCAGGAGCTCGCAGCCCGCAGCAGGCAGAGCTGGGCCAGGTACGGAGCAAGAGGCCGGAACACGCGCAGAGTCGAGCACCCCTATGTCTCTCAGGACCCTCTGCCTCAGAAACAGGGAGCATGAGAAGGGAAGGTTTCCTTTTTCTCCCAGCAATGCTTTCCAGAATTTAAACCACCAAAAGCACATCGTCAAATAATTAGCAAGGAAGGGATCTGGGTCACCTCAGAACGAAGAAACATCTGGGTGCTGGAAAGTGGGGGGTGAGGGAGAAGGGCAGGAAAGACAGCGGTGTGAAGAGGGGGAGCGCCTGGGAGGGCGCGGACGGAGATCTGTGGAGCCCCCACAGTGCACAGGCCACAGGACGGCCCAGGCCAGCTGCACCCGTGATTCTTGACGCAGCCAAACTCGCTGAAAACGAAGGTCAGTTAGAACAGCAGTGCCTACAGCTCGTGGTCTCAAGCCCTGGATTTAAATAGTGCCTTAGGAACCAAGCAGTAATTACAAGCACGGCAGTTGCAGACTCGAAGCTCTGGCCCCTCACAAGGAAGCAGGGTGCAGGTGAGGGACAGGCATCGGGGCCTTGGCGCCCTGCCCGCGCCCTGCCTCCCGCCCCTCAGGAGGCACTCATCCCCGAGAAGGCAGTCAGAGCAGAGCTCACAAACAGAAGGAGCGGAGCCAGGCAAAGTGAACACAAGGCAAGCAGTGAGCGCGGCCGCCCGTCCCACCATCCCGCGGGCTGCAGCGGCTTCACCCTTCACACCCCCCCCCCC
>PITA01030820.1:0-16027 GCA_004023965.1 Spilogale gracilis | reverse complement strand
GGGGCGCCTGGGTGGCTCAGTTGGTTGAGCGACTGCCTTCGGCTCAGGTCATGATCCCGGAGACCCGGGATCGAGCCCCACATCGGGCTCCCTGCTCGGCGGGAAGCCTGCTTCTCCCTCTCTCACTCCCCCTGCTTGGGTTCCCCCTCTGGCTGTGTTTCTCTCTGTCAAATAAATAAAATCTTAAAAAAAAAAATCCTTTTTTTCTTTTCTTTCTCTTTTTCTCTCTCTCTTTTTCTTTCTTTCTTTTTAACAAAGGCTCCATGCTCACCAAGGGGCTTGAGCTCACAACTCTAAGAGCAAGAGTCACATGCTGGGGCACCTGGGTGGCTCAGTCAGTTGAGCCTCTGCCTGTGGCTCAGGTAATGACCCTGGGATCCTGGGACTGAGTCCTGCCTCGGGCTGCTTGTTCAGTGGGGAACCTGCTTCTCCCTCTTCTCTTCCTCCTCCTGCTCTCGTTTTCTCTCTGACAAATAACAAAATAAAATCTTTTTACGTGCTTCACTAACTGAACCAGCCAGGCACCCCCAAAATACAAGTTTTAGGGGCAAAAAAAAAAAAAAAAGAGAGAGAGAGAGAAAAGGAAAACATGACTTAGAAATCATCTAAAGGTAATCCCGGTTCTGCGACAAGGGGCAGCGGCAGCCCCTCTGGACGGCCGGCTCACCTGCAGCTGGGAGTGGTGGTACAGCCACCGGAGGGCGGCCGAGGTCATGCTGGGGGCGCTGCCGCCGTACGTGGCCTGCAGGGCCTTCTCCACCAGGGCAATGGCCTCGAAGTGGTGCTCCTTCCAGAAGCTGGGGGGGTGAAGGGGGTGGTACAATGGTTAATAAGCTGAGGTCACAAAGCCAAGCAAGCAGGTGTGTCCACCCAAGTCCGCAGAGAGGAGGGCCCCGTGCTCTTCCACAGCAGGTCGGCTTGATCGGGCGGCAGAGCCACTGGGCACAGGAGGCAGCTAGAGGGGTCTCTCCAAACACCTCAAAGATGTCTTTAGCCTCTTTAGAAGTTCTTAAGAACTGCCTGCTCTTACTTTACCTGGTGAAGCAAAAGTAACTGGTATGCGGGGTGGGGGATGCAGGCAGGACTCGGCCCCAGGCCTCCTGAGCGTGGATGCAGGGCTCGCTCTTTCCTCTCTGGCAAGGGGTAAGCGGTCCTCAGGGAAGCGCTAGGCCTTGGAAGGCCTAGTATAAGACCCAGGGGTCACCATTTGCTCACAGAGCTCCCCAGAAAACAAGGAATACAGAAAGAAGCATTTGGTCATTTCTGCAAGAATCAAGAGACACGGGTCCAGACAGCAGGGAAGATCTGGCACCCCCAGGAAAGCCTCCTAGAATTTCTCCACATCTGATAAAGGCGACCCCACACCACCCCCATCCTGAGGCAGCCCAGTCCCGGCTCACCGATTCCTGTAGGTCTCAGCCCAGTTATTCCCGAAGAAGCGGCCCGCCGGCTGCTTCCCGTCCTTGTCCTCATACTTGTACTTGCCGGTCAGCAGGCCCCCTGCGGGGAGACTGCCATCAGAGCTGCAGGCCCCCCCTGCTCCCAGAGGTTGTTCTGGACTGGTGGGGGTGTTGGGGGGACCCAGGAGGGATGGAGGGCACGGCCCAGCCTCTCTTCAACCCCCTCCCTGCCTCCCAGGTCCTGTGCCGGGCATCTACCATGTCAGGAAGAGGCAGAGAAGGGCCAGGAATGGCCTCCCACCCCAGGGGCGCCTGCCCCCAGAGCAGCCCCTACCAGCCAGAGGGTTGTAGGCGTAGAACCTCAATCCGAAGTGCCTGAGGCAGGGGAAGAGCTCCGTTTCCACCTGCCGGGTGGTCCCATTGTACATACCCTGTGGGTAGAAGGTTGATAGTGTCAAAGGAAGGAACCTCCGCAGCTTTGCTTTTTTTTTTTTTTTTAAGATTTTATCCATTTATTTGACAGAGAGAGAGAGAGATTACAAGTAGGCAAAGAGGCAGGCAGAGAGAGAGGAGGAAGCAGGCTTCCTGCTGAGCAGAGAGCCGGACGTGGGCCTCGATCCCAGCACCCTGAGATCATGACCTGAGCCGAAGGCAGAGAGGCTTTAACCCACTGAGCCACCCAGGCGCCCAGCTTTGTGTTTTTAATTTAAATTGAGTTAACACATAATGTATTATTAGTTTCAGAGGTGGGGTCAGTGATTCATCAATCAGTGATTCTGGACTTCAGGAGCCCTGCGCATGCCCATCCCCCAGTGATCCTGTCGCCTCACCCCGGCAGCCCTGTTTGTTTCCTGTGATAGAGAGTGTCTTAGGGTTTGTCTCCCTCTCTGATTTCATCCTTATTTTTTCCTCTCCTTTATGATCTTGTTTTCTTAAATTTCACATGAGTGAGATCATATGACACGCCTTTCTCTGACTTACTTCACTTAGCATAATATCCTCTAATTCCACCCACACCGTTACAGATGGCAAGATTTCTTCTTTTCAATGGCTGAGTAGTATTCCATTGTGTGTGTGTGTGTGTGTGTGTGTGTGTGTGTGTGTATTCCATCTTCTTTATCCATTCCTGTCAATGGACATCTGGGGTTTTTCCTAGTTTGGCTCTCGTGGACTTTGCTGCAATACACATTGGGGTGCACATATCCCTTCGGAATCACAACATTTGTGTCTTAGGGATAAATTCCCAGTAGTACAACTGCTGGGTCATAGGGTAGCTCTATTTTTAACTTTTTTAGGAACCTCGGTACTGTTTTCCAGAGTGGCTGCACCAGCTTGCATCCCCACCAACAGTGTAGGAGGGTTCCTCTTTCTCTGCATCCTCGCCAACATCTGTCATTTCCTGGCTTGTTAATTTTAGCCATTCTGACCGGTGTGAGGTGGTATCTCACTGTGGTTTTGATTTGTAGTTCCCTGATGCTGAGGGATGGGGAGCATTTTTTTCATGTGTCTGTTGGCCATTTGGATGTCTTCTTTGGAGAAATGTCTGTTCGTGTCTTCTGCCCATTTCTGGATTGGATTATTTGTTCTTTGGGAGCTGAGTTTGATAAGTTCTTTATAGATTTTGGATCCTGGCCCTTTATCTGATAAGATATTTGCAAATATCTTCATCTATTCTGTTGGTTGCCTTTTGGTTTTGTCGACTGTTTCCTTTGCTGTGCAAAAGGTTTTTATCTTGACGAAGTCCCACTGGTTTATTTCTCTCTTTGTTTTCCTTGCTTTCGGAGACACGTCGAGCAAGAAGGTACTGCAGCCAAGGTCACAGAGGTTGCTGCCTGTGTTCTCCTCTAGGATTTGGATAGATTCCTAGCTCATATTTAGGTCTTTCATCCATTTTGAGTCTATTTTTGTGTATGGTGTAAGGAAATATTCCAGTTTCATTCTTCTGCATGTGGCTGTGCCTTTTATTTTTTTAAAGTTTTGCTTATTGGGATGCCTGGGTGGTGCAGTTGGTTAAGCGGCTGCATTCAGCTGAGGTCATGATCCTAGGGTCTTGGGATCAAGTTCTGCATCGGGCTCCTTGTTCAGTGGGGAGCCTGCTTCTCCCCTTGTTTGTTCTCTCTCTGACAAATAAATAAAATCTTAAAAAAATATATTTATCTATGTGTTTGAGATAAAGAGAGCACATGGTGAGCAGATGGAGAGGAAGAAACTCAAGCAGACTTCATGCTGAGCGTGGAGCTCAGTCTCACTTCCCCAAAATCAGACCTGGATCAGAGTTGAACGCTTTAACCGACTGCACCCCAGGCACACCACCCTCTCCCAGCCTTCTTGTAAAACTGTCAGTCAAAAACCTGCTTGGGACTTCAGCAACGATTTCCCAAATCACTAGTGGTAGCAGGGGATGGGGAGGTGGTGCTGGGCCCAAGGCGGGAAGACCAGACTGGCTGTATCATTCCACAAATATCTACAGTCGCCAAATACAAGCACGTCCGGTCAGGTTGCTGCTTCTGCCTCCCAGAGATGTTACAGCCAAATTAAGAACAAAGAAAGAAGTAAACATCCACTGACAGACGAAGGGATACAGAATACATGGAATAGATATACAGTGGAGGATTGCTCAGCCACATAAAAAAGGAGATCTTGTCTTTTGTGAGGACATGGGAGGACCCAGAGTTTGCTAAGTGAAATAAGCCAAAGAAAGACAAATACCAAACGGTTTCACTTATATGTGGAATCTAAAAAACAAAAATGAAAAAACAAAAAAGCAGAAACAGACCCAAATAGAGAGCGAGCAAACTGCCAGTGGTCAGAGGGGAGAAGCTGGGGGATGGGCAAGAAGGGAGGACAGGGAAGGGGAGGCACCACGGGCTTCTAGTTATGGAAGGAGTCAGTCGCGGGGATGAAAAGTACAGCAGAGGGAACAGAGTAGATGGTGTGCTAACAGCGTGCGCGTTGACCTGTGGTGGCCACACCTGTGGGGAGCACGCCATCGCACAGACTGTGATGAGGCATACCTGAAACTAACAGAACACTGCGTGTCAACTAGACCTGAATTCAAAAGATACACACAGAAAGCAGAGAGACGATCACAAGACAGGTGGGTTCTGTGATGACAGCCGGTGCTCACAGATGCTCGCTGAATGCAGAAGATGAAGTCTGGATATGGGAGCCTCCTCTGGGGCATCAGGAAAGGGCTTCTAGGGCATGAGCGCTCTGAGTGAGGCCTGAGCACTCCCTTCTACCCCGGAGAAGGGGAAGGATGGTCTGGGCTCACGCGCACAGCCAGGGAGCAGGAAGGAAGGATCCGGGGAGCGCACGCGGGCAGGAAGGGGAGCCAGGGCCAGAGCCAGCAGATGCCTGCTGGCCAAGCTGAGGAGCTCGCATGTCATTCCCACGGACCCTGGGAGCCACCCACAGGCTGTCAGCAGGGGAGTGGCTGAGATGGAGAGGGCACACGAGGCAGAGGGAGGGGCCCAGAGAACGGGGCAGCAGCAGCAGCCCGGCGGGTGGGCCCCTGAAGCCCAGGCCCTCACCTGGTACACAGTGGGCAGGATCCAGCCGTTGCTCCTGCAGAGGGTGCAGATCTCGGCCACCTCCCAGGCGGCGTAGTTGGAGAGACCAAGCTCCATGAACTTGCCCTGCAGGGGAGAGGCCTCCGTCAGAACCCACTGTGGCCCAGAACCCACCGTGGCCCAGAACCCACCGCGGCCCAGGACAATGGAAAGGGGAGATGGGGGGGTGGCCCTGGGAGTGGGGTCTGTCCCCAGCTCTTCTCTGGGATGACCCTGGTGCCTCTGCTCTCTGGGAGCTTGGGGGCTGGCCTCACCTCCTGGTGCAGCTGGTGGCAGGCACGCAGCGTCTCCTCCACGGGGGTGTCGTGGTCTGGGGCATGTAGGTAGAAGAGGTCCACCCGGGAGCACCGCAGCCGCTTCAGGGATGTCTCCAGCTGGGCTCGGAGACTGTCAGGCTTCAGCGACTTCCCTTCCCAGGGATTGGCCTTGGTAGCGATTTTCACTTTGAGGGGAGCATGCAATGGTTATGAGGCTTATTATGTGACCCTGCCTAAATTATTTCAGTTCTCTGAGCCTCAGTTCTCTAATCAGTAAAATGGGGATATAAGAGCAGAACTGTCCTCATAGGGAGATCATGAGCATTAAATATGTATATTCTCAATGTCGACTGCTTGTTAAAATCAAGTTATTAGTCACCGCGCCAGGCCTTGGCTGGAGGAGCACTTACTCCCTTCCCTCAAGGAACTCACAGCCTAAAGGCAACCTTATGATAAGGTAAGTGCAATAGAGAAAAGCCTCCTAAAGGAGCCCAGAGTACAGGGGGGTGGCCTTCCTGGGAACACGGGGGACGACATCCTATGGGGATGACCCAGGAGCTGTGTCTCTAAGAATGAGTCCCAGCCAACAGCAAAGGGTAGGAAGCACATTCCAGAGCCTGGGTAGATGGGCAGAGTTCCAAAGCACACATAGAACACATGGAGGCCCAACCCAGCAATTTGGAGTTCTAGGAGCATCACTCCAGGCCGGGAGCAATGGGACAGAGGACAAGAGAAGGGTGACAGCCCTAATCGCAAACGCTCCCATCAACCAAAGTCAGCCTTGTATGCTGTGGCTGTGTTCAGGAGGGAACTGCAGGGGGCAGGCCTGGAAACAGGGAGGCAAGAGGCTGCGGCGGCGAGAATTCTGCTGAGATGCAGCAGCCCGAATGGGTGCCTCGGGCGGAGATCAATCCGAGAGACAGGTACCAGGCAAAAGAGCAGAAGCTGGCGATTGATCCCCTGCCCCTTGAGACTCAGAGAAGTGCACACAGGTGCACGCCTGCTGCCGAGACACAAGCCCCATGAGACTGAAATAGTGTTCTGCCCCGCAAGCAGCTCCGAAGGGCTATCCAGTACCCCAACTGTCTGGATTCTGCCCTTCTCACACCTGGCAAAGGCAGCTCAGCAGGTCAGAGAGGAGGCATCCCACTTGGCATGTGGGACAGAACCCGTCCCACAGCCTCTTGGGCACATTTTCTGCATGTCCCTACAATCTCAAATCCTCTGCACTCTTGGAGTGAACTTTGCCTCAAGTCTAACCTGTGGACTTTGGCTCAGTGAGTGCCTGGATTCAATGAAAGCAGCAGGGACGGGCTGGAAGAGAAAAACCAGTTCAGAAACAAAATCTCCATTACTAAGGAGGGGGCAGCTGGATTAACTAGAGAGCGTGGGCCTGAGAGACAGCTTCCTCCAGATCTACCAAGCTCCGAAAAAATTAAATTTCCTGACATGTCCTTGAAACAGGCAGAAGGACATTACTCTAGGAATTCAGCTGCCTCAATGTTAATACTTTGCTAAAGGCAAGAGGTAATCTTAGTCTGACCGCTCCCCACCCCTTCCCCAGGATCCTGTAAGTCTACTTTAACATATAAAAATTCCTTTGGAAACTTCCTTTATCTCTAGCCCCTCAAGATACATATTGGCAATCATCCTTCAAGTTTACGACCCACGGATATAGGTCAGACAGGACAAAGATCTGAAGGGTCTCATGACTGAGTTTTTACTAAAGAGTAATAAATGACCTTTTCCTTTTCCTTTTTTTTTTTTTTTTTTAAGATTTACTTATGCATTTTAGGAGGAGGTGCCAAGGAAGGAGAGAATCTTAAGCAGAATCCGCAATCTCAGGACCCTGAGGTCATGACCTCAAAAAATCAACTGCCTTAACCAATTCCATCACCCAGGTGCCCCATAATCTTCTCCCAACTACAGCTAGCCCCCTCAAGGTCCTGGAAACCTTGTTGCCAAAATACCCTGGAGGCTTGTGCTGTCCCAAATGTCTTCCCAATTTGAAGTAATATAATCTGTCACTCATCACAACCTCAGTGCTATTCTTTCCAGTCCTGCCTCCGTGCTTTAATGACAGCATCTTTTTGCATGGAAGAAGCCTCAAGAATCTCAAGAATTCTTTCTTTGCCGTCGGCTCCAAACCCCATTTTCCTATATTGCCACCACATGCCAGGCATTTCCAATGAGGGACAGTCCTTGCCACACACCGCCATCCTCCACTCAAGCCACACCTCCCTACAGGCTGTCCCTCCACATACAGCTTCGTTTGTGATCTACTTGAAGCTCTCTCTGGGAGCCAGGGTACTGCCAACTGAATAGAGCAAAGTCTAGGGACTGATGAAAGGCCAGGATGAGAAGAGGGTGCTCAGGGAGCCATGGGCAATGAGGGCAATGGGGAGAGGAGCGATTTGGGGCCACCTGACAGGGTCGGAAGCGGTACCGCGTAGCTCCGGTCACCACTGCCGCAGAGAGGTACCCCAAGAAGCAAGGCTGGGAGGAAGCGAAGTACTAGACCAGGCTCGGGGTAAGACTAGGGGGCGAGGGGGAGGGGTTGTTCCTGAGCTGCAACTCCCAGAGGAAGGAGAAGAGGAGGGGAAAGAGGTCAGACAGGACATAGATCTGTCTGGCTGTCCCGGGCGAAAGGTGCACGGGGCCTGAGGAGCAGGGGAGAGGGGTCCACTGGGCGGTCAGCACCCGGGAGGGGCTGAAATCGTTGGTACTGACCGCGGCCCCGTCACGACTGACCGGCGGGGCGCCGCATGGTGCAGGGGGAGGTAGAGGATACCTCTGCAGTCGCCGCCGCCCAGCCCCAGGCCCAGGCCGCCCAGGATGCTCTCGGACTGGCCGTCGCTGTACATGAAGGCCGTGTCCAGCTCCGTGTGCCCCCGCTCCAGGAAGGCGCGCACGGCCGCGGCACTGGCGGGCGCGTCCATGCGGCGCCCCATCTCCATGGTGCCCAGCACGGTGGCGGCCCGCAGCGGCGACAGCGGCTGGGACATGGTGGTGGCGACGGCAGCGGCAGCGGCGCGAAGCTCGGGCGCCGGGGGACCACGGGCGAAGGGTACCGCTCCCCCGGCCACCGCTCGAGACCAGGCGCTGAGCATGAGGTCTGCGCCTGCGCCCTGGGGCGCCTCGAGTGCCGCCCGCCCCGCCGCGGGGGTGGAGCCGGCAGGCTACGAGGGAGCAAGGACAGGTCGCGCTCCGCCCCACCGCGCACGCTCAGTTCGCTCACACCGCTCGCACCGCCCCCAGGTACCCGGACGCGGGGGCGGGGACGGGGCGGGGCGGGGCTTCGGGTCAGCTGACCCAGGCGGTGCAGACAGAACCCTGAAGCCGGCGGGACTGGCGGTGGGACTTGACGTGGTGAGTCGGGATTGAGGCTGGGGGGCAAGCCTGAAGGCTGCGGGTCGGGACTCTGGGGTGCCGCTGCCACATCTTTCCAACAACCTCTTACAGCCCCTGGACCGTCTTGGGGTTTCTGTTGCCTCCTTGCGGCGCGAGATCCGTAGACTAGGCTCTGGGCCGGGCTTAGGTGGACCGTCTCCGTAGACTAGGCTCTGGGCCGGGCTTAGGTGGACCGTCTCCGTAGACTAAGCTCTGGGCCGGGCTTAGGTGGACCGTCGGGGGCGTACGTCCCCCTCCAAAGCATGGTCTCTCGGATCAGGCTGGCCAGGGTTCGCGGTCTGGGTCCTCTTTTCACCTCCTAGTTCCGGGGACCGGCCCCATGATTTCTGACGGCTTTGTTTTCCCCAGGGGAGGCAGAGGAGGGGGCCTCGCGGCATTTGAGCGCTGACCCCAGCAGCTGCCCTGTCATTATCCCCGTCAAACAGGCCGCCCGCGCTGGCCTTAGTCACCAGGTGGCCAAGGACTCGGAAGCCTGGAGTGGGTGGTAGCTACCAGCGGGGACACTCCTACGCGATGGTTCTGCAGGGGTCCCAGATTGCCCCCTCCCCCCCATGCCCGGGACAAGTTTTGAAGTGTGTACATGGGGAGGCTGGGTTTGGAAGTGTGAGGACTGGCTCTCTGCAACACTTAACCAAAGGCTGCTTTGCGCCTCGGGGAGGTCGGTGCGGGGAAATGCTACAACCAAGGCAGAGTAATAACCGTCCCTGGCTATTACTACTGAGTGTTTAATCTCTGCCAGGCACCATTCTAATCCCTTTCCCCGGATTATGTCATTTAATTCTGCAGTGGGCCTAGGAGGTGAGTACATAAGTTATCCCCCCATTGTATAGATCGGAATTCTGAGACTACCACTTGCCCTGGAATTCTATACTGTGGGCATTAGGCAGGCCAGTTCCAGAGTGCTCTCTCCTCAAATTTAGGTCATCTGGGCTCACAGCTAATTTCCTTCCTTCCTTCCTTCCTTCCTTCCTTCCTTCCTTCCTTCCCTGTCTGTTCCCTTTTTCTCTGTCCTCCTCTCTCCCTTTCCTGTCTGTCTCCCTCTTTCTGTCTGCTCTCTTTCTCAGCGCTGTCTGAGCCCTCACTGTGCAGCTGGTGTTGCTGGCCCTGAGAGTCAGTCTTGGCTCGGGTGAAGGGAGGGGTGTGGGCTTGAGTTGGAGTAGCTGAGGACTGTGATAAGCATTCTTCAGATATGTGAAGCGGCAGGGAAGAGGTGACCGGTGTCGTCCAGCCAGCCTTTGCAAGGTGTCTTTGAGATGTCATGTTAGGACTGTGTCTCCTTACCAGGCCTTCCAGGGGGAGAAGGACACTCCTAAGGGAAGAGACTACATGTGTAGAAGCCTGGAGGCTGCCGCTTTCGTGGGAAGCTTCCGTGGGAAGCATCTCCCTGACTCAGCTTGGGATCCGATGGAGGAGCTTGGGTGTGGCCCAAAATGCCTTCTCCAGTGTAGGCTTTCCCAAAGCATGGCCACCTGCATCAGAATCAGCCGGGTCTGGCTTTTTTTTTTTTTTTTTTTTTTTAAGGTTTTATTTTTAAGTCATCTCTACACCCAACGTGGGGCTTGAACTCACAACCCTGAGATCAAGAGTTGCATGCTCTACCAGATAAGCCAGTCAGGCGTCCCTGGGGTTGCTTCTTAAACCCAAAGTCTGTGATTGGAAGTCCAGAGACACTGAACCTGAATTCTGGGCTTGTTCCCTCCATGGTTCCAAGGCACTACCTCCTGTGGTGGTCCTTGTCAAATCTCTGGATGCAGTCAAACTTTGTTGCAACCCTGGACATCTGTCCTCACAGTGTTGTTTGACCAGGAGGTGGGCACATTCCCAGAAGCCAGGCCTGGGGCCCAGGCTGGCTCCCTCGCTGGGTCAGAACCTCTGGATGGTGGGCCCTATGTGCAGCAGCCCCCAGAGGAAGGCCCCTTCTGGTCGAGATTCAGGCGTGTCTCAGTGTCCCGAGCTGTGCGTATGCCCTGGGCAAGATCAGGGACCACCCATCCCATGCTCTGGGCCCTGTGAGCCAAGCTACCACCCTCCAGACACCCCCTTCCCTCACTGGGCCTGTGTTCCCTTCATTTCCTCGCTAACTTGGTGAAAAGGGAGTGAGAGAGTGGCTGCAGGACAGTCGAACTCCTGGCCTCATCCTCACTACAGCCTCCTGCGTGGCTCGGACGGGCCCAGGGCCGGGTGCCTTCCTTGCATGCGCTTCATCTGCACCCTAAGGAGCAGTGTCGCGCCCACTTTACAGACAGGCTCAGACAGGTTCTTCCCTCGGCAAGGTGACCCAACCTCACCTGGGTAACGGGGGCAGTTGAGGGCGGCAATGTATCACGGTGGTGAGAGGGAAGGGCACGCTCAGAATCTGTAGATAGCAATGGGGGGCTCGGATGGGGGGGTAGCCGGGGGATAAAAATACTTTTTTTTATGATTTTAATTATTTATTTGACAGAGTGTCAGCACACAAGCAGGGGGAGCAGCAGGCAGAGAGAGGGAGAAACTGAAGGTAGCTGGAGAGGGTCTCAGGCCGGCCAGGAAAGCCTCTGAGCATGAGGCGGGCAGGGGAAGCCTGCCTTCTGGCCGCTGGGGCACTTGGGCAGTTGGCCAGACCACAGGTTGTGGCGATAGGTCTGCCACATCTAGGGCTAGAAGCGCCTGAGGCAGCATGGCAGGGTGGCTGGCAGTCTCGGTTTGGGTTCCCATCCTGACTTGGCTCCTGCTGCTGCCACTTCCTGGCTGGGTGCAAGTCACTTCCCTGGTTCCTTGGATGTATCTGGAGCCCCCTGCCCCCTTCATGAAGTTGAACGGGACAGAATGAGTAAAATGCCTGCAAGGTGCTTAGTCCGGAGCTGGTGAAGAGCTTCGTAATCAGGGGCTATGGTGAGTCTCGCCTGGTAGAGATGGCGCCTCCTGGCTCCGCTTTCCCTCCCTTCTCTGGGACTGTCGAACAGACAGTGACCACTATAGTCACCGTGCAGGGTGTCCGGGCATAGGGAGGGGACTTTCCTGCCTGCTCCTGCACCCAGCCACTTTCTGGCTTTGTTGCTGGTGAGCATGGGGAGGTGGCCCCTGACTCATTGCCAGCGGGGATCGGCTTGAGTAAGTACCACGCTTGAGTCCCAGACACCCGTGCAAGCCCTGGACCCAGCTGGCCCTTATTGGTCACTTGCCTTTTCTGGCGGGTGTTGATGACAGTCCTACTTTCGAAGAGAGGATATACTTAACAGGGCCTGCTCTCTGCAGATGTAATTTACAAAATAAGAGATCGGAAACAATGTAAAACATTGTTACATGGAGTTGTAACAAAGTGACCGTGAGGGTTCACTGTAGGAACTCCGGTAACCATCAGGACAACTATGGAGGAGGCACTGGGATGACCCGTTTACAGATGAGGGAGCTGACACACTGGGAGGTGGAGGCACTTGCCCAGAGTCATAGCACTGACTCGAACACACTTGTCCCTGACTGCACATCCCGCACTGTCCCTGCGCAGGTGGTCTGTGTACCTGAAACGGATTGTGCCCCCCGGGTTCAGAGGCTCGGTCTGTGCGGGTGGGGGGGTGGGGGGGATGGGCGTAGCTGGAGGCGGTGCCGACAGGATCTGGACCTGCCAAAGCTAAAGGCCCCCTCTCTTTCTCCCTGTCCAATCCTACCCGCCATCCCGCAGCAGCCATGGTCTGGAAGAAACTGGGCTCTGGCAACTTCTCCGACTGCCCCAACGGCTCCCGCCCGTGGATATGGGACGTGTTCGGTGAATGTGCCCAGGACGGCTGGGACGAGGCCAGTGTAGGCCTGGGCTTGATCTCCATTGTCTGTTTTGCAGCATCCACCTTCCCGTGAGTTGGAGGGGGGGCGGGGGGGGCGGGACCAGGGTGGGGGTGCCGGCTGGGGCGATGGCTTCAGGTACTGCCTGGAGGAAGGTCTGCCTGACCTGCCTTGGGCCTCTGCAGACTCAAGGCCAAATGTACTCCCTCTGCCCCTCTCACCTACTGGTTTGCAACCCACCCCGGAGGGCCATGTGCTTTGCTCTCGTTTGCACAGCTAAGAAGAGAGGAAGCGGAGGGATGGGAGGGCCGAGATGCCCTGAGCACAACCCTTGTCCTGTGACAGTCTGGTGATGGTCAGGCGAGAGGGGATTACAAGAGAGTGTGGTCACTGTTGTGATTGAGGAACGGGGACATACTGGGACCTGGGGGAGTCATTTTGCTGCTCTGTACCTCACCTTCCTCATCTGCAAAGTGGGCACGGTGTTTCTGACCTCCCCGGGGTTGGGAGGCGCGAGGGACCCGGGACCTTTGCACCATGTGGCCACAGTCCCGTGGTTGGACGGAGCGTGTGGGGGTCGGGGCCTGGGGAGGTGAGGTCCAGGAGGTCACCGAGGGCCCTGTAATGCGAGGCTTCTCACTGTTAGGAGATGGGCTCTTTATCCTGAGGGGGAGAGATAAGAGTTTAATCAGGAGCTCAGCATTTTCTGACAATGGCTTTGTGGAGAGATAGTCCACATTCCACACCATTAGCCCATTTACATATACCATTCAGTGTTTTTAGTGTTATCTGAAGAGTTGTGTAACCAATGCCATGATCAGTTTGAGAACAGTTTCATCACCCTAAAAAGAAACCCCCAAAGAAATGAGTCATTCTTGGGACGCCTGGGTGGCTCAGTTGGTTAAGCGACTGCCTTCGGCTCAGGGCATGATCCCGGAGACCCGGGATCGAGTCCCACATCAGGCGGGAAGCCTGCTTCTCCCTCTCTCACTCCCCCTGCTTGTGTTCCCTCTCTGGCTGTGTTTCTGTCTGTCAAATAAATAAAATCTTTAAAAAAAAAAAAAAAAAAAAAAAAAAGAAATGAGTCATTCTTGATTTCCCCACGGAGCTCCCAGCCCCCGGCAGCTACCCCTCCATCTCCTGTTGCTCCGGATTTGCCAACTCTGGATGTTTTCCGTAAATGGAATCACAGAGCAAGTGGAAGACCAGCTTCTTTCACTTAAGGGAACGTCTTCCAGACTGGCCCGTGCTGTAGCTATACCGGCCCCTGGGTGACGGACCACAGTTTCTTCACTCGTTCACTGCTGCATGTTTGGTTTGTTTCTACTGGGAGCATTCACGTGCAAATTTTTGTGGGTACATATGTTTTGACAAGTTCTCTTGAGTATATGCTTACGTAGTGAAATTGCTGGGTCGTGGGTAACTGTGTGTTTAATCTTTAAAGGATGTTTAAAAAACATCGTTAAGCCCTGGATTCATGACTCGGCCTAGCCCTAGTGATGTCATTTGGGGCCTCTGGTTTTCTTTTCTTTTTCTTTTTTTTTTTACGAGTTCAAGCAGGAAAATTCATTTATTTATTTTTTATAAATAATCGTTTATAAAATGAAATCATTTTAGATTTTATTTATTTATTTATTTATTTGAGAGAGACAGAGCGAGCAAAAGCAGGGGGAGCGGCAAAGGGAGAGGGAGAAGCAGGCTCCCCGCTGATGCTGGACTGGATCTTAGGACCCTGGGATCATGGCCTGAGCTGAAGGCAGACGCTTCACCGACTGAACCACCCAGATGCCCCTGGTTTTCTGTGTATATATATGTTTTTTAAGTTTTTATTTTATTTTATTTTATTTTATTTTATTTTATTTTTAAAGATTTTTATTTATTTATTTGACAGAGAGAAACACAGCTAGAGAGGGAACACAAGTAGGGGGAGTGAGAGAGGGAGAAGCAGGCTTCCCGCCAAGCAGGGAGCCCGATGCGGGGCTGGATCCTGGGTCTCTGGGATCATGACCTGAGCTGAAGGCAGTCGCTCAACCAACTGAGCCACCCAGGCTCCCCACATATTTTATTTAATTTTTTAAGTAATCTCTGCACGAAACATGGGGCTCAAACTCACAACCCCGTTATTGAGAGCCCCATGCCCCACAGACTGAGCCAGCCAGCTGGGTGCCCCCTGTGGTTTTGTTAGGAAACTGTCAGACTGTTTTTCAAAGAGGCTGTACCATCTTCCATTCCCTCCAGCCGTGTGTGAGGTTCCAGTGTGTCTATATCCTCATCAATGAGTATTTTCTGTTTTTTTGGTCATTTGTATACCTTCTTTGGAAAAAGGTCTGTTTGTATCCTTTGCCTGTTTTTTTTTAAAGATTTTATTAATTTGACAGAGAGCAAGAGGGCACAAGCAAGGGAACAGTAGAGAGAGAGGGAGAAGCAGGCTCCCCGTTGAGCCAGGAACCTGATGCGGGCTCTATCCCAGGACCCCAGGATCAGGACCTAAGGCAGATGCTTAACCATCTGAGCCACCTAGGTGCCCCCTTTGTCTATTTTTCAATTGGATTATTTGCCCTTTTGTTGTTGAGTTGTAAGAGTTCTTTTCTTTTTTTTTAAAGATTTTATTTATTTGAGGGAAGGAAAGCACAAATGGTGGGAAGGGGCAGAGGGAGAGGGAGAAGCAGGCTCCTTGTTGAGCAGGGAGCCCGATGCAGGACTTGATCCCAGGACCCTGGGATCATGGCCTGAGCTAAAGGCAGCCACCCAGGCATCCCTGAGCTGTAAGTGTTCTTTATATATTCTGGATACAACAGTGTCATTATTTGCAGATATTTTCTCGCGTTCTGTGGTTCTCTTTTCACTTTCTTGATTGCGCCCTTTGAAGCACAGAAGTTCTGCATTTGGGTAATGTACAGTTTTTCTCTTTTGCTTGTGCTTTTGGTGTCATGCCTAAAAAAAATCATCGCCTTATCCAAGTAACAGAGATTTACCTTGATTGTAATTTTGGCTCAGGGACACAAGAGCATCTGGCTCGGGGCAGTGCGGGGGGGGCGGGCAGCCAGATCAAGTTCAGCCACTTGCCCCTGACAAAATTCAAAGGCAGAGACTTGAGTGGTGGTGAAATGACAAAGGGATTTATTTCTGAGGCCAACACTGGGAAAACCACGGACTGGTGTTTCTAAGACTGTCTCCCAAGTGCTGACAATATGTCCAGAATTACATAAGGAAAGTGGGGACATGGCTGGTGGGTACATGCAGGGTCTGGTGAAGTCAGGTCGGTCATTGTCTTGGGCTCAGTCCCTCCGGGTCTCCCGGACACAGGGCAGTCCTTGTTGCTTCAGTGGGGAGTTTCAGTTCCCTTCACGGGATGCTTTGCCCATGGGGTCTTCTGCCTGAGTTAAGGGATAAACTAGAAAGAAGAACTTAATCAATTAGAAAGTTTGAGGTCAAAGAGCACCTGGGTGGCTCAGTCAGTTAAGCCTCGGACTCTTGATTTTGGCTCAGGTCTTGATCTCAGAGTGGTGAGCTCAAGGGCCTATGCTGGGTGTGGAGTCTACTTAAAAATAAAGTATAGGGGGCACCTGGGTGGCTCAGTTGGTTAAGCGACTGCCTTCGGCTCAGGTCATGATCCTGGAGACCCGGGATC